>CM054803.1:38424112-38714463 GCA_028984105.1 Lavandula angustifolia
GGCCCGATCCGATGGTCTAACAAGTTGATTGAGCTTTGGACCGAAAAAATCAGCGTATTACAGACTTAATTCGTCATGATTTTATAATTTCAAAATAATTATTCAGCCGTAATTGATTTTACTCTAAGTCAAAAGGTTTCGTTTCTAAAATTTGTATATTTAGTTTATGAGCTACTTCAGTCCGATGGCTCTTTAAGAACTGAGTTGACTCACTCGAGCTATTTTTTCAGCAACGCCCGAGTTCACGACGGTCCACTGAGCTGTATTGGATCAATCCGGCCCAGTGGCCGATCCAAGGGGCGCCCGGCGGCAGCGGCTTCTCCGAACTCGTGTCGAAATGCGAATTTTTATATGTAATTTTTAAAAAAATTCGTATTTCGCCCCCTGAATGTACATTTTACCCTATTTTCTATCGAATTTTTAAGTTTCGCCTCCTCCCTTGTAATCCTGAATCCACCCTTGATCCGACCGAAAACTTTTGCAGTTCTATGCCACTATATACAATAGAATCGATCGTAATTGATGGAGACCTTATTGGAAAGTGAAAAAAAAGTTTGAGCCTTTTTGGCACCCATCAAATCATGGAGAGAAAATTGGGATGTGTGTGATGAGACACAAAAATGCATGTCCCTTTCTCTCTCTAAGCCAAAATCCTCATCTCAATCTGCATCCCTACAATTCAGGCCTCACAATCACAAATTTCCATCCCCACTTTACAAGCTTTACCCTTGAAAGCTTGCTGTAATGAAATCACAGGCTTTACTATCCTTTTTTGGAGGGAAAATTTATAAATGTGTGTGTTTCTTAAAATATATATATATTTTTTTTAATTATGATGAAAGATGAGGTGAGAGAAAGGGTAAAAACATTATCTCAAAAAAAAACTACACGTAATGATGCAATGAGGGGAAAAACCAATTTCATAATGTTGTCAATCTTGACAAAGGAAAAGAAATTAAAAAAGATTTTGCATGCATGTAATTGGGTCGTACGACTGCGTCCATTTTTACTATCGTGGACCTCGTCTCATTATGTCCAAGACTTTGAAAAAGATTGTCACTTTGTATTTTCCCCTTTATATTTTACAAGAGATATTTTAATTTTGGGGGGGAGAAAATTTTTTTTTGAATATAATATCGTCTTAATTAAAAACAATAATATTGATAATATTTGTTGAGAAACCCACCCGTTTTGGTCGACCAATGGGTTTGTTTTTCTTCCAGGCCCAATATGAAGCCCAATAAAAAGCCCAAGACATACCATATAAGCCTATAGAGAAGCCCACTTCACCGGAAGACAGAAGACTTCCCCCCCCTCTCCCTCAACCTCTCGTCGGCGACACATAACGCCTCTCTCTCTCTCTCTCTCTCTCTCTCTCTCTCTCTCTTCTTTTTCAATTTTGTCTTTTTTTGTTTTGAAGTTAAGTGGAACGGAGGAGTTATGGTTGCCGATTGAGATATTGCTTTATCTTCGTGCAACATGCAAGTGCGTTCAATTTTGTGTGTAGAAATCACACCGAAATGCTTTCACTCTCCACACTTCTAAAAAGCGGTTTCACTCCCACGCTGAAAGATTTCAACAATTTCCTTTTCTTTCTCTCCCGTAATCGGAGATTCCAATCCATCATACACCTTTTCTCCCAACTCAGTTCCAACAGTATTCGAGCTGACGCCCAAACGCACGCAATTGTTTCCGAATCACTGCTGAAGCAACACAAATATGAAGAAGCAGCTGAGTTACTTAAAACCCTCGTTGGGAATTCAAAGTTTCTGCCGAAGAATCGAATGTTTGATTACGCAATTCAGGGAATTTGCAGTTATAATCGAGATCCTGAGAGGGGGCTTTCTTTGTTAAAGGATTTATTGAAAACGGATGCGGTTTTTCCATCTTCTCGCACTTTCTGTTTGTTGATTTGCTGTTTTAGCAGAATGGGGAAAATGGATAGGGTGATTGATTTGTTGGAATTGATGTCTAAATTCGAGTACCCTTTTGATAATTATATATCTAGTTCTGTGATTTCTGGTTTTGTGAAGACTGGGGAGCCTGAACTCGCGGTTAGGTTTTATGAGACTGCTATTAACTCAGGTTCTTTGACTCCTAACACAGTTACTTGTACGACAGTTTTGAGTGCTTATTATAAATTAAGGGATGTTGATTGTGTTTCACATTTGTCTACTTGGATGGAAACTAGTAAGTTGGTCTTTGATGTTGTGTTTTATAGTAATTGGATGCATGGTTGTTTAATGGGAGGATTGATTTATGAGGCATTTCAAAAGTATAGAGCAATGGTAGATAATAAAGTTAAGTTGGATACCATTAGTTACACTATACTTATAGATGGATTTTCGAAGAACGGATATGTAGAAAAGGCTGTAGGATTTCTTTCCAAGATGAGGAAGGATGGGCTTGCACCAAATTTAATTACTTATACTTCAATTATTTTGGGGTTTTGTAAGAAAGGGAAACTTGATGAGGCGTTTGCGGTTTTTAGCATGCTTACCAAGTTGGGGATTGAAGCGGATGAGTTTACATATGCTATTTTGATTGATGGAGTTTCTAGAAAGGGTGATTTTGATTTGGTATTCCATCTTCTTGACGAAATGGAGAAGAAAGGTATAAGTCCGGGTGTTGTCACACATAATACCGTCATCAATGGATTATGCAAAGCTGGGAGGACATCCGAGGCGTATGACTTCTCCAAGGGCATAGTTGGAGATCTGATCACATATAGTACATTGTTGCAGGGTTATGTCACAGAAGAAAATTTCTCCGGGATTTTAGAAATGAAAAGGAGATTAGAAGCGGAAGGCGTCCAAATGGATGTGGTGATGTGTAACATACTAATGAAAGCCCTGCTTATGATAGGCTTGTTTGAGGAGGCCCTTGTGATTTATAAGGGACTGCCACAAATGGACTTGTTGCCGAACTCTGTTTCGTACAATACTTTGATTGATGGATATTGTAAAGCAGGAAGGATCAATGAAGCACTTGAAGTATTTGATGATTTCCGGAGGACCTCACATCCCCCAGCTGCTTCTTACAAGCGTATTATTTCAGGGCTATGCAATGAGGGTATGTTGGACATTGCAATTGATATGTTCATTGAATACACAAAGAAATGCATGACTTTGGATAGAACAGTCTATGTGATGTTGATTGAAGCAGCATTGAGCAGAAAAAGTACAGATGCTGTTTTTGAAATGATCTGCAGAATGGAAGAGATAGGGCTTCGAGAACTACAAATTGTCTGCAATGACACGATTTCTCTCCTTTGTAAAAAGGGCTACCCGGAGGTATCATACAATATATTACTTGCAATGAGAAGTAAACAGTTAATATGTTCAAGCAAGGGTTATTATTCAATACTAAGGGTGCTTTTGTTTGAAGGGAAATCATCATGGGCTCGGCTTATCTTGACTTCCTTTATTAAGATATATGGCATGTCTGATCTCATGAGTTGTGTCATAATAGTAAACTTCCTATGTTTGAATAATGTGAAAAAATCCCTAGTGTTTCTCTCGCGGATGAATGAGAAAAATCGGAGTTTCACCATTCCTATTTCCATTTTTATGAAACTAACAAAGGATGGTAGGGTTTTGGATGCATATGAGCTCATGGTGGGAGCAAAAGGTAACCTCCCTGATATGAATGTTATCGACTACTCCATTATGATTGATGCCCTCTGTAAAGCAATGCATATGGACAAGGCATTAGATCTTTGCACTTTAGCTAAGAAGAACGGATTGGCCCTCAACATAGTGATCTACAACTCGGTCATACGTGGGCTCTGCAGCCAAGGCTCTCTTGTTGAAGCTTTTAGATTGTTTGATTCGCTTGAGAGAATAGATGTTCATCCTACCGAGGTTACATATGGTACGCTTATCGATGCCTTAGTTAAAGAAGGGCTTCTACATGATGCCAAGATTCTCTTTGACAAGATGTCCCTGAAGAATCTTAGACTGAATACTCATATTTATAACTCATTGATTGATGGTTATTGCAAAGCGGGTCTACTTGAAACAGCTATAGAGCTTTTCCATGATTTGGAGTTGCGGAATCTTAAGCCGGATGGATTTACAGTTGGTGCGTTGATCAATGGCTACTCCCAGAGAGGTGACATGGAAGGAGCTCTTGTGTTTTTCTTTGAGTTTAAAAGCGTTGGCTTATTGCCGGATTTCTTGGGTTTCATGTATCTTCTCCGAGGTTTGTGCGCCAAAGGAAGGCTGGAAGAGTCTAGAAGCATCTTAAGGGAGATGCTTCAGGCTGAGTCAGTCATTGATCTCTTAGGGAGGATTAATAGTGAAGTTGAGTCCGACTCAGTGGAGAACCTACTCGTCTTTCTTTGTGAGCAAGGGCGTATTCTTGATGCTCTCGCGTTACTTGAAGAAGTTGGGACCCTTCTTTTCTCTGCTAGGAGTGTTGGTTTGAGTCGACATGAACTGAAAGAAGATGTGCAAGCTGTGCAATCAAGCTATGCGGGAGATGATTGCCTTTCGGTGTTGGATGATGATGAAAAAGGGGAGGACAGGCTAAGTGTTTGCTCTACTGAACCGGGAGGAATGGAGCAGTTGAAAGATTTTGATTCTTTTTATTCTCATATTCATTCACTTTGTTTGAGGGGAGATTTGGATAAAGCAAATAAGTTGACCAAGTTGCTTATGAAATCTTGAATTTTTTGTCTGCACAAATCTTGTTAGTTTGAAAAAAAAAGAAAGAAAAAAAAAAAAAAAAAAAAAAAAAAAAAAAAAAAAAAAAAAAAAAAAAAAAAAAAAAAAAAAAAAAAAAAAAAAAAAAAAAAATTTAAAAAAAAAAAAAAAAAAAAAAAAACTACAAATTAGAGGGGGGTGTATTAGGTTGTTTTATGTGTAGTGTATTTATAGTTGGTTGTGTATAGTCCTTTGTAGCTAAATAGTACGGACCAAGAATCAATGCCATACTCCCTCTGCCCCATTAATAGTATCTGATTTCTTTTGGATATGAAAATTAAGAAAATGATATTACATGGTATATGTAGTTTGATTTTTGGGTAATTAATTTGTAGCTAAATAGTATGGACCAAGAATCAATAGTGGTACTTTTTTTGATACTTTTCATGACTAGTTTTAGGTAGAGAGATTTAACTAAAACATAAGAGTTCAATTTCAATTAAACTAAGGTGGCCAACTATGGCATGCCTAACTATTTCTTATCATACTCCCTCCATCTTATTAGTAGTATCTGGTTTCTTTTGGATACAGATAATAAGAAAATGATATTACGTGGTATATGTATTTTGATTTTTGAGTAATTAATTTATGATTATAAAATTCTTGTCCTTTTTAAAAACAAAACATTACTAACATAATACTCCTTTCAGGAATACAAGACACTATGGGAGAGCGTATGATTTTTTACTATTTTATGAGGATCCCACCTTAACTTTAAAAATGAAATTAAAAAATTGAAAAGTGGTTACAACTTGTATACAAGGATAGAACAAAATTTTCTAGAGTTGCTCCAATACAAAACCTAAAAGGAAAAGTGCAAAAATTGTAATATTAACAATCTAATCTAATCTAATCTATGTTTTGAAAGCCTGGGAGAAGTGAAGTAATGAAACCAAAGACGATCATTTGGATCTCCTTTACAATTACCCACAACCGGCCACCCTCGCCTTGCCCACCACCACCACCACCACCACCACCACCACCACCACCACCATGCTCATTCTCAATCTCATTCTCACCTACAGCTAGACCCTCTGCCATGTCAACATTATATCAATGAAATACAGCAGTCCCATGACATTTCTAGAAAACAATAAAGGTTCACAGGAGCATATTCTCGGCTTAGTTTCAAGTAAAAACAAGAAAACGAAGCATAAACATATGGATAACAATCCTTTTTACTATCACCACCATTATTCTTTCTTCTATTTCTTGTGGTAACAGGCAACATGCTTTCCGATCTAGGACACTAGGAACTACCCTTGCATTTTGGCCAATTAACCGCTGGAGTACCCTCCAGCTTTGTGAATCGATATAGCAGTAAAAGCAAGACGTGTAGGTGGATCAAGTTCCCATTGAAATAGGATCCACACAAGGAAAAGCAGGGTCGGTCCATGGATTTTCCTTCCTTTTCTTTTGCCGCATTTCGCTCAAAGGGTTGAAGGGAGATAGTGCACCAAGCTGTTCGCAAGGGATCTTACGGAGCCTACTCATGTACAACACGATTGGGATCTGATCATAGAAAATATTTTCTTCAAGCGAACCAGCCTATCTTCTGTATAGAGGATCATAAAGAAAAAAAATTGGCTTAAGAAAAGACAGAAAGGCACTTGCAGAGACTTTGGACCTTTAAGAAGCAATATCTTTAAAAAGAAATAAATAAAACCACTTATTCATGCCCCCAAGGAAGCCTTAATACTTGCATATACTGTTGAGATTTTGGTTTATAGATATTCATTTTTAGGTGGAGGCCTGCAGATTTTGTTTCTAAATGTCAATTTCAGTTATTTGGTGCATTTCAGATCCGACATAAATCATAAATCACTTCAAACCAACACTAGAGAGCACACCTGCTAAAGCAGCAGCGTTATCATTCCCTTGTTCTCCAGCTACAGCTACATTGTCTGCCCTGTGAAAGCCATCGAATAACTGGCGCAAGAGCTCCAGTTTGATATCTGCATCAGTCAATACGAATAAGCAAAGTCTTTCTTTTCACAAAGTTAGAAAAGGACAAGCTTCAGAAGACTATAAGCTTATCTCAGCTGCATACCACCGAAGCGAAAAACACAAGGAGAGTTAGCCTCTGTCTAGATCCATCTTGGTTGAACAAGAATATAACCGCTGCCAGCTTTAAAATGAGCAGTAGATCAAACTGGATAGCAATTTAATCTCCGACCAACTTCTCTTTGGGGTCCAGCTTGTTGATGCTGTAATGGTTGCTCCCCTGGTTGTCCCTGCTCGCCACCCACCTCTCTGGCCTCAGGAGCACTTCGTTCGCTGATTGACCAGTTCGTGACATATCATATTCTCTCTTTATATAGAAAGGTCCATGGAGGTGTGATATCATTGAAACACAAGACTGCTTAAAACATTTCAGTAAAAACATTCTTACAGATAAGATAAAGCATGATATAGATTTGGAAAAAGACTATATGCAAGACAGATAAAAAGGTTAAAAGACCATTTCACAAAATAAATATCATGTTTCTTGGAAAACTGTATGCATCAACCATCAACTAGGTTCATTTAGCAGATAAGACACGTTCGGCATGGTCTGGAGCATTTAGTTCAGTACAAGAGTTTGATGTTCTTTAATGTCATATATACATAACATTTATTTTCCCATGGGATGGCATAACGGTGAAGGTGGGTGGCCGGAACCGAAAGATCATGGGTTCTCAAATCTTACTGAACACGTTATGTGAGTCTGTGGTGGTTTAACTCTCCTGCCTAGTTTGCAGGTTATTTTACTTGTTAGCGGCTGCGGGTTCCTCATCATAATAACATTTACTTGTTTTTATTTATTTGAATAAAAGAATATTTCTCTAAAATTCAGTTGATTTAGTGAATGTTAACCGAGATTTCTAACTTTTGCAATTATTGTATGTACATAATGCTGAGTCTCAATCTGATTGATATGCAGAATGTAAAAATCATCTTTTTTATTAGAATATAAGAATAATCGTCCTTTTATTCAAGGTTAAATGTGATAGTAATTGTTTTTTCCTTTATTTATAAAGTGGTAATTTTACTGAAGTGACATCAAAATACTGATCTAATAAAGTATCACTCTCGTCGAATTAGGCATCCATATCAATAAAAAATGTTTGTGTTACCCCAAAAAATAGAAAATGATAGCATGCCTCAAATTGCAAAAATTAAAAAAACCAAATATCAACTCACAAAGCTTTGATTTATTTTTGCCAATATCCCTAATAATCAAATTGCCAATTTAGATTAGTCCACTTTGCTGCATCATTATTTACAATCCTACAACGCAGTGAAACCAATGCAGTGAAACAACTGATTGAACCATCATCTCCAAATCAAACTACGCATATATACAACTGTAAAGAACAACGTTCTGCCATGGCTACACAAGTGCATTTAAATTAAACACTTATTACAGAGCAGGAAGAATATTTCGACCAAAGTACTTCCATAATATACAGTCTTCTTTCTGGCACATTCGGCTGCTCGATAAAGCCAACATCGCGCGTGCAAGAAACTCTATCAAGAATCCATCAACACACAGTCTTCTACCTGCCCCATCTCTCCTCTTTCACTCTCTCCTTGTGCCTCAAATACTGACACTAGTTAAAATCCCTGCAACAGAGAGAAAATTCAATATGGGAAAATAGATTTGCTTCGAGTCCCACATTACAACTTAGCATCAATTTGGGTGCGTACGTACAATGATCTACGAGTTAAACAGGGAAGGATGCAATGAGACAAATGTATTCAGAAGGTTCACTTACCCCAGGGATTGATAGATTCTGATGAGTTTACTGCTCATCCTCAGAGTCGGATCGGCTGTTAACCTGTTCGTCATTCTCTTGGTTTTTCATCTCCAATGATACCATTGGAATTGGTATAGAAATAGGATGCATAGGTGAAGTCCCTGCAATGTAAAAGATCATAAATAAAACATATTAACAAGACTCACCAGTTGCGGAGCTCTACCGATCAATTCACAAAAAGTTACCATTAAGAAATTATTTAGAAAGTAATGAAAAGATGAGAGGTTCTAGGCAAAATGCAAGAAAGAAGGAGCGGAAACCTAATAACGCGTGTTCATAGAGAGAATACGGGGCAGGGGAAACCAGAAGTATAAGACGAGACCTAGTAATAGATTACCCATTTGCCCCTATAACTGTAAAAGCATGGATTCAAGCCCCCACACGACAAGCATGTAGTTTTCAGTAAAGTCAGCGAGTACATTTTGGTCTTCTTAGAAAGACGAGGATCGGTAAATCGGTAATATGCAATGGAGATTACAACCAACCTATGAAACCATAAGGCATATCTACAACCTCCAACCTTTGTTCGATATATAATCATCCCTGGTCGCCGTTTGTTCATCCGCAAAGATAAACAACTAAGCTTTTTCCTTCCCTCCATCGTATTTAAGGGAACATTCTTATCTCCTTCACTAACTCTAAATAATTAAGATTTATTGAATCATACTTAGTATAAATCATAAATCAATATCTCTATAAACGAATGAAGTGTGGTCCATTGTTCTCTCTACCATTTCAAAATCTTGCAGATGTAAAACTCCACCAGAAAAATATATTTTTACAGCATGTGATAGTAAATTATGATTTCAATCTCATCCTCAATAAATCAAAACCTCCCAAATGCAGTACAGGGCAACAAATAGGTTATCTCAATAGGGAGAGGACAATTACTCCAATGTTAAACCAATTATACACCAAAAACATCAATATCATACCAACTACCTGCAGGATCAAAAGAGAAGACCATTCAAATGCCCTCCACCACTGACACAGATAAACCAACCATCTCAATTTAATGTAGAATTGAATTTCTGTTTCCTAACAGTTTTTGAGAAGCAAAACAATCATAGAAGTAGATCTGGAAACCCTATGAAGATCGGATTCACCTTCGAAGATCTCACCAAATTCACACTTCAATATAATAATTCTCCTTTAATAGGCACACATTTAATCAATTGGATCACGATTGACTACCTTGTAGATAGAAAGCGGAGGACGGCCAGCCCTTGGTGGAAGAAAGTGCTTTCTCTTCATCATCCGACAAAAACTCGAAAGCCGGAGCCCGATTCATAACCATATCCGAAGAGGCTAGTTGTCCGATTACCTCGATCATGCTACCGGATGGTTGATCGCGGCGCAGGGAGGGGGAGGCGCGGGGCGGGACCCAATAGGAGTAACCGGGCATGAACGGAAGCCAATCGGGTGCGGCACGGCGCACGATGATGCTGTGGATTGCGTCCTCGAGCTTCCTGATACCAAACGCGATGACTTCCGCCGCCGCCTCGGGCGAATCAGGCTGGTCGGCTTCGATTTTGATGAGCTGAGCGCGTTGCGATTTGGTGGAGCGGTGGCGGCGGGAGCCGAAGAGGGCTGCAGGCGGGCCGAGGGAGGAACGGGGTAGGGATTGGGAGAGAATTCGAGACAATGCCATGAGAAGATTTAGTTTGAGTTTAGAGAGAGAGAATAGATGGTTTGTAGAATTGTAGTGAGAGAATGGATTAATGTGGATTGTTCGTAGGTCGGTAACATGGTGGGCTGGGCTTTTTATTTTCCGCCCGCCGTTTTATAATCCTGACTGCGCTCTTTAGATTGTATATATGTTAATGTTATTTTTGTTGGTCCCGAGTCAACGTTCAGGTGTAGAAGGGGGTGAATACACTTGAAAATATTTTTTCAAACTTGAAAACGAACATTTTGATAACGAAGATTGTCTACTGAATGAGTTCAATAGACCAAATAAGTTGTTCTAGATCGCGTGGGCAGAGTGACTGAAGGTGTTGAGCTCTGCTAGCTGATTGATGTCAGAATTCAGACGCGTTCAACAGTGTTCAGTAGAGTGCGGAAAGTGTAGGCCCGATTCAGTTTGGTTTAAAAATGTTTGTTTATAAAAACTGTTTCAGTAGATTAGTGCAGTCAGTTAAGTTTGTTACTGAAGCTCAGTTGAATGATTTTCTAAAAGTATTTTCAGTATGAACAGTTAAATCAATGCAACAGTTAAGAATATAGAGACTTTTAAAGTGGTTCGGATACGCAAGATCCTACGTCCACTGTCCTGAACTTTATTATACTGAGTTAGTCTCAGTTGGTTTGTTCACTGGACAAACACCGTCTTGTGATTATACTGAACAAGTCTCAGTTTACAGGATCAAACAAAATTATGTTTGAATGTATCTCCAACAATGAAGGAGTTCTTAACACTAAGAACGGTTCAATAAATTGAACTCCTTCGGTCTAAGCTATAGTTAGATACAATTGAGCTTAGGTTAGAGGGAAATGGAACAAGAAAGACTTCTAGAGTGAAGAATAGTGAGGAATAATCTCTCTGGGTTCGTGTTCTTCACTTGGATGCTAGAGGCTTGAGTTCTATGTAAGCTTGAGTTCCCTTAGAGCAGGTTTGTATGCTTATCACGCTAATATATATCTCTAAACTTCGTCGTGTATAGCTTGTGTTCTTGTTTGCTTGATGCTCTGTTCGTTGTCGTTGTGTTGTGTTGTTGTTATCAACGATTTGATTTTCCCTCTATTTATAGACATGAGCTATGGATAGATCCGTTGGAGACGAACTGTCCACGTGTCACTCTATTAGGTAGCTAACATCTCTTTTGAATTTCCGCAGAGTCCACTATCTTTTTCAGGAAAGTGGTTGACTTGCAGCTTTTAGCAGATACTTTAACAGCTGACTGTTTGTCATTGGTCGAGGTACGGAGAGTGGTTGAGACACTTGCAAACTTCAAGGTTGATGAGACACTTGCAGACTTCAAGGTTGATACTGAAGCTGACTTCTCTCAGTTGTACGACCTCAGACCATTCTACTGAAATGAAATTGAAGTCTTCTATCAGTCATGGAAACTGACAGACCGTTGCTGAGTCTGACCCATAGGTTCAGTAGTATACTTCTGCTGAGTTCAACTCTACTGAAGGTCAAGACTCTGAGTTCAGTAAACTGCTCCTGCTGAGTCCAGTTCTTCTAACTCTTGAACACCTTTCAATATGCTGCTCCTGCTGAGTCCAACACTACTGAATCTTGAACACTTTTCAATATGCTGCACCTGTTGAGTCCAGCACTACTGAATCTTCACTCCATGGTGCTGCGGTAGATAGTCTACAGAAGGACAACAGAAAGAACTTCTAAGCCGGAACCATGCTGAAGGCAAGTCTACTGAGCCTGAAACACTTAGAGACAAAGGTATATAACTTTTACAAAGGAATGGTTCACCAATCAATATATGATTTTGAAATGTGTCAAATCAACTACTGAATCACATCCATCAATTTTGACCATAAAATACATATTACAATGATTTATATGTTTATATAATTATAATATCTTATAAAAACATACAACAAATCTCTATCGATTTCTAATTGTTTGGATAAATTATAATTTTAAGTCTCTCTACCACATCATTTTTCCTAACTTGTTTTTGTTTTTAGATTGTTCTATTTCACTTGTTTATTTTTTATTTTAAAATAATATTTGAATATATTTTGTAGTACTATTAAGATTGAAAATTGTATTAAATTGTAATATACGTAATTATACAAATATACAACTAACATTACAATCTGGAATCTTCTAATTAACACTATCAATTAGGTTATACTACTAACGACCAAATTTGGGTTTCTAATTTGCAAAACATAGATGAAATATTTTGATTCTAAGTTTCATTTAAGCTAGATTTCAAGGGTTAGAAAATTAAAATAATAAAATTGACTATAGAGAATCAAAATTCCCGTTTCTTTTAATATAAATATCATTTTGTCCGTCTAAAAATTCTTGTCCACTTGTTAGTTGTGTGTAAAGCATTTGTTCACTTTAGTGGTGAGACAGTTTTTAAAGAGACTTGTTAATTGTGTGTAAATCTATGGTTCCTACAAAAAAGTTCTGTATAACAATTTGTCACAAAAGACAATAATTTTGTGACAGCCCAATATTATATAGTGGCACTAATTTTTGGACGGAGGGAGTAGTATATAAGAAAATTTATTTCATAAAAAATTGAAATAAAAAGCCATAAAATATTAAAAATAAAAGACAAATACGAATGTAGATTTTATAGTTCCATTTGGAAAAAGAACAATTCCTTTCAGTTTGGTTCGGTCGGTTAATCGATTAGTATCTTTCCAAAACTAATCTGTGAAGATTAACTCCACCAGTTTATAGTTACACTCATTGAACAAACATGTGAAAAACTGGATCTCAATGATGCCTAAAACAACGTACGATTCCCATGTGGTGGCATTGAGCTTTGATTTTGTGGGTAGTTATAAGGATCCCCAAATGGATTCATGTACACCATTTGCTGCATTTGCTGTTGCTGTTCTTGCTGCTGCTGCTGCTGCTGTTGATATTGAGGTTGTTGGTACGGATTAAGACTGTTGGGCCCCATCATCATCATCATCTGCTGCTGCATCATCATCTGGTACCTCTGCTGCTGCTGCTGCTGCATCATCACCACCCTTGGATCTGCTTGAGGCATGTGATCAAATGGAGTTTGTGGGTAGCCATAGCCATATCTCTGGCCCTCCGTGGTGTATCCGGATCTTTGTATCTGCATCAGCCTCCGAGCCCCGTCCTCGTACAAGCTGTCGAGCATGAACTTGTCGAACCCGCCGACCTAATGCTCAAACATATCAGTATGCAGTGCAACTACTAACGAAGCTTAGAGGATTGGACTACTTTAGCTGGTATTGTTTGGGGGGAGCTTGTGCTGCTTGGCGCCGTTACTAGCGCCAGCTCCCAACCCGTCCCGTTGCTCGTCTTTGGCTGAGGCTCATCACTTGCTGCTGCAAGAGGGTACAAGCCATAAATGTGTGAGGCATTATGGTGATTGATTGAATGAAGAAGAGATGGAGATGGAGATGGAGTGGGGTACTTGGTTGGCTGATTGCAAGGGCTAATGGGTTGGTTTCTTCGGGTTGTTCGGCTTTCGGGCTGGCCTCGGTTAGATCCTGCCGAGGAGTAGATCAAATAAGAATTTTCATTCTGCTTTGAAATTAGGACTCAATATGCACCTTTCATCTTCCTACGATAGACTTGGATCGAATATGTTCTGAAGGATTCTGTTATGCATAATCCTTATATGTTTTATGCATAAGGACAAAAGTGTAAAGTTACGCGGATTATGCTTAAAAAATACTCCCTCCGTCCCGCTATTATTGTTCCTTCCTTTTTGGCACGGAGATTAAGAAATTTTATTTCTATGTGTATTTTATGAATTTTAATAGTATTAAGAAGTGGACACAATTTTCGAGGAGTGATTAGTGGGAAGGAATGACAATTCATCCAATTTTTTGCAAGGAATAGTTGAAGCAATAGATTTATTATTTTTTCTATTTTTTTCATTTTGTAATTGAATAAATAATACAAAGTTTTCAAAAAATAAAAAATCATAATTTTCTGAGTTCGATGCGGAACGGAATCGTGCGAGAAAAAGATTTTTGAAGAGAGAGAATCTAAGAATATGTAGGTGAGTAGTGAGTGAACATACTTCCACTTCATTTTGAGTTTAAAAGTTAATTTTTTTCGTTTTAGGAAAAATGACAGTAATAACGGGACAGAAGGTGTATAATGATTATGCATAAGTTCGTTGTTTCTATGTAAAGTCTGGGTTTCTACAAGATCCAAACCACTAGATACCATTAGCAAATTCAAGAAAAGTAGAGGGAGACTACTTACAAGCAGATCAGCAACAGGTTGTTGCTGTTGAGGTTGTTTCGGCTGAGAAGGAGGTTCCTCTTGAACAACAACTATTGCTTTGTTTGCTGCTTCTTTGCTTCGTCTTGAAGCCGTTTCTTCAGCCTTCCGCGCTTCCTTTTTCTTCTCTTGATGCTCCTATTGCAAAACAACACCACATTTTGATCACAAGAACACCATAACACAATGATTCATCCATCTGCACTGCAGAAGTAAGCGAGAAAGAGGGCGGTATTCTCACCATCCGACGGGTGGGAGAGACTCTCTCGGGGGCCTCCTTTACGTAGTCCTCCTTTACATAGTCCTCCATAGTAGCAAGGAATGAGGAAGGAGGCTGGTAAGGAAGAACAGCAAACCTTTATGCCTGCATACACAAGTACAATTTGGCCTTGCATAGTTATTAAGGTAAATAAATATAACCTGTCTCAATATCGGAAACTGAAACGTTCGAGAAAGATCCAACGTTCTGCAGAAGTCGTAAAAATCAGCAAGATGGTCTGCCTACAAATGTAAATCATTCCAAAACAACGGAAAAGAATCAAATCAACCATGCACGTAAGCGGAATGTGATAGCTGATTAAGTTTGTTATTGATCAAGAAAATTAAAATAGACCTGTCTTCCTGCTTTCTTGTATATAGTAAGAGCAGCAACTGCCTTTGGCTTTGGCATATCAAAGTACTGCAGAGAAAACCAAGCCCCTCTCACTTAGATGCATGAGAGAGAGAGAGAGAGCCTATAGAGATGATACATAATTACATACTGTGTCTACAAGCATTATGATTCCATCATTGATTGTGCAGTACACTTTGAAACTCTCCTTCACAATCTGTTTCATCACAGATTGTATCAATTAGTTGAAGCTTTAACTTTTAAGGCCTATTAAGTTTTCATCCAAGTATAAAGCTTACCAACGCTAGAGCATACTGTACTAGGTAATTGTACCGCGCTGCCCCTTCAGGCTGCAAGCGTTTCGACTCATCACAACTCCAACGACACAACAAAACTATACCAAAACCAAATCCAAGATTTGCTACATGTTTTTACCTGGCAACAAACCAGCCTATACAGAAGCTGCTGCAATGCAGGCAGCTGCTCCAGCAGCTGTTCGACGTTCAAAGCTCGATTCTTACCCTGCTCCTAATAACATATACACATTCTAATTTTCACTTCCAACTCTTCTCAAGAAGGTAGTTTTTAAAAAAAATGATGGAAAGAACAAATTATGCCTCGTTTTGTCCGGACTTGTGTGTAGACCCTCTATCCGTCGAGTCTAATTCGAAGCTCAAGTTTCTAAAACACTCCAATCTTTCCTCCAGAAATACTGCATATGATCTGACCCAAGCAGAGCAATCCCAAGCTGCAATAGGGCTTAAGAAACGTTAACAAACGTCGTCCATCTATAAAGCTTGATTGTGTAGAACAATTTACCTAATGCACTTGAATCATCTTTGAAATTGGATATGTGGAAAATATGGCCTCTTCTTGAGATGTGCATCAACTCTTCTCTGAAGCTGTTGTCTCCTTCCCTCAGTATCCTATGGAAAACTATCAAACTCTTTATTGCAACCTGGTGATATTCAGACATCATTAGGCTAAACAAGTATTCATTAATGTTCAAGAAAAGGACAGTCATCATGCTTACGATCCAGCTGCGCGTCTTGGACAATCTCTTGGATAATGCGTGGATGCAGTAGCCCACATCGGCTCGTGGAGATGCTAACGAAACTGCTGCAAATATCTCTGCAAGAATCATAACATGAAGAAAGAAGAAGAATTCAAATTGACCTAAAATTAGGCCAATGTTATAAACATTTTGCAGCAATCTTGAATATGATGTTTTACTTCTAACATGTCGTTCCTTGGGGGCGCATTCGACGTGGTTAGTGGCCTTGACAATGGCTATATCCAAATCCTTACAATAGAAACAAATGTAGATCAAAATCCCACGTGAAAAAGAATCCATGCATGATCATAAATCTTAGGAAAGAAGAAAAAGATTTGAGGTATGATTGATGATAATTAATTAATTTACCTTGAAGTCGCTATTGACCTTTGCAAGGCCAACCTTGGTGGAGTCTTTGAGAGCGCCGTAGGCCTTCCGGAAGCTGTCCATTTTATGCAGGGGGTGATGGAATACAACATTTACAAGAAGGGGAATAGGAGGAGGAGAGAGGGAGAGAGACAGAGAGGGAGAGGGAGAGGGAGAGAGAGAGAGAAAGAGAGAGAGGGATTCTTCCTCTCTTGATCTCTCAAACCGCCTACGATCATACAAATATGAACAGATATAATATTAGAATGATTTGTCTCGTGTCTTCCTGATTTCTCTCCTTTTCTGCATCTTTTTCTTGAAAAATATAAATGTTTAGACTGAACAACAATTTGTATCTTACTTGGTAAAATTACAGCCACCTCATAACATCATTTTAAAATAGAGAATCTCGTCTAGCCCGTCTCTTATTTTTTTAAATTACCAAATCGACCTTAAGATTTGTCGAAATTAAAATTAAGTTGTCACATTCGGTTCTATATTTAACAATGAAACAGTAACTAAAATGGAAGTAGTAATTTCCATTTATCATAAAATAGATTTACCCAGAAACTGACCATTAAAAGACCTCAGACTATAAGCAAAATCAAAGATCACAGCAAAAAAAAAAAAAAAAAAAAAAAAAAAAGGAAGAGCTACTCTAGGAGAGCATCCTCACCAGTCACCAGCATCTAGTTCGAGCCTGGCGCATATCTTTTGCATTTCGCGATATGTTTCTGATGATGGATGGCAGCCATTGTAGGCCTATTCAACTGGAAGTGTACAACTTTAAAGCATCTCAGAGTTTACTTCATCATCTCCCAACTATTGCTCTCCATCATAACCTTAACTGCTCTTGCGGACCGCTACCCTTTCAAGTGTCAAGTTTACGCCTTTTTGCAGCAAGCCGGGGTCTCAACTGCACAGCAAGTTCAAGTAGTCTCTACGGTCACTAAAAAAAATGATTCAAAACAGTTAAACTATATCAGAGAACATACCATCTGCATGTACTTTAACTGCTTCATGACTTCTTCTGTGTCTAGTTCCTGAACCAGCAACAGAGGAGTATTATTTTGAAGAGGAAATAGATGATTAGATTAAAAAACACGGAAAATGCGTCAAAGTACTCTGTGTTCGTTTTATTGCAAAAAAAAACACCCTTGTATTCTTAAAAATGTTGCACGAAAACCCCTCCCATCAAGATTTAACTCGTGCATACACTAAACTTATCGCGTGGTAGTAGTAGTGGTGTCAAAATATAACTAGTTTGGAGTGTCAAATAGATCAACACTCTCGTCTCAAAGCTTGTGCTCTTTACGGAAGCGTAGATTTACGTACGCCATTTTGCACACACGGTTCCATCATCGCGTTCTCCAGCTCCTCCGGTGATTTCCCTGCACTGAAGCCAATTACCAATAGAGCTGCGCTTTGAAGGTTTGGTAGTTTCGCCGTCCTAGAGAGTCTGAGCTATATTCCTTTTAGTACCCTCACAAACAAGCTATTGAATCATACATGAAAAGTAAACCATCAAGAATGTTACAATTATCGGAGCTTTCTCTTAGGATTGTAAAAGAAGGCCTAAACACTTGAGATCTTAAAATCTCAAGATGATTATCACCCCAGTCAAGCGTATAATTCTATAAGAATATGTTATTTGGCACGGCGTATTGGAGAGAAATGCGTCATCACAGTGGTCGCATAGCAGCATGTTTTCCCTTCTCTCCCAATGCTCACAGACTTTGCATGACTTTGAACAGTATTTGCTACTACTAGGGCCACTACTTCCATTAGAAGTCCGGTCTTGTATTATCCGAACTTCATCGAGTAGCCCCTGACTTGTAACAATTGAGATGCAAACATCTCTCTCTTTCCGAGATACCTATAGGCGCCTTCGCAGAAGAGGAGCACTCACCAGCATCATCTTTAGCAATTCTCAAGGCAGCTGAACTGAGTTCCAAATTTGATTTTGATGATGAGCAATTATCATTAGCATTAGAGTCATTCAAAACTCTGCCTAAATCAGATGTCAAGGCCTCTCCAAAACCATTTTCTTCCTCAGAATAAAACCCATCAGAGGATAGTGTAGCCACTTTGTTGTTTTCAACTCGATGCAGTATTTTCATCTTTCTTTCCCAATACTCTGTATTTTCGGCTCTACTCCTTTGTTCGTATAAACTCCCATTCACGGATTCACGTAGTAAATTAGATTGCCGGGCTCTCAAGTGTGTCTTTCTTGGTTATTCCTCGAACCGAAAGGGTTATCGGTGTCTAGATCCTCCATTTATGTTAGTACATATGCTACCTTTTAGATTTATCGAAAACAATTATGCGAAAACTCATAATGTGGGAATGAGTATTAAATAGGAGGGGTTCACTTTTGTTTAAGAGTAGTTTTTGCTATTTTAGAAAAGAGAACAATAATAACAAGACAATCCGATTAGAAAAGTAGGACAGTAATAACAAACAGAGGGAGTATTATATTCATCATTATGTCCAAAATATACATATGTGCAGTATTTGTCTTATTATTGAACAAATATGTGCAAGGAAAAGTAGAATTTTCTTATAATCAAACATACATCCACAATAACAACATAGTTCACAGCACATAAATGAATAACCATTTCTTCTCAAATTCCACAGCACTACAACCTTTCTCCCCTCTACCTTTTACAGAAGACCAACAGCCGTCCTTGACTACCGCAAAGTAAGGGCACAAAATCTTTTTACGGGTCGAAAAACGTAATTTAAGAAGCCTATGAAATCAAAGCCTAAAGCTACTGTTATATCCCCCTGCTCCAGATGATCCATATCCACCGTATGGCTGCTGCTGTCCTGAATATGATGAGGGCAAGTAGGAGTTGCCGCTGCCCAGCCGATACGAAGACTCCAGCTGTCCGTAGCTTCCGGGATGTGGATCTCTGTGGCCATTGATGAATTCCTGCAGAGAATTATGTAGCTATCAGGATGTGGCTCTCTTTGTTGCGTGTGGATAGCAGAGTTAAAGGCTTAAGGCCTTCTAAGAAAATGTAGGAGTAATGAAGCTATAAGATTACTATATAATATCACAACTACTAACAATCTGTAGAAAATAGATAAACCTTCAATCCCTACAATCATTTGGGGGAAAGAAAACACAACATGAAATTGGAAGCATGAATTTTTTCAAGGAAAAGCACCCAAGAAGTTTAATAGAAGGCTACGAGTCTAGGGAAAAAAAGCTCCATAGTCCCAATGGACAAGGGTAGAAAAAACAACCATGCAAGAGAAAATGATAACCGATAGCTATACTAATGTATTAAGCAGCAGCAATTGATGTGGATCAAATGAGTGTCCACATGGTGTGTGCATGAAACTGATAGCCTATATGAAGGGTCCATGGTCCTAAGCTTTAGAGTAAAAACTAAGATTCAAGGAGGAAGCACTTGAAAATTAACCAATCAAAGAACATCACTGATCGTCTTAGCTCTGAAAGAGCTCACCCAGATATTGTTAAAAAAAAAAGTTAAAAGCAGCTAAAATAACAGAAAATTATAAGCAAAAGTATCTACCTGAATAAGTTGTTGAGCTGCTTGAACTTGTGTAGCGGATCCTTTTATTTCTACGGTGATTTGCTCAGGCAGTCCCCTACTCTCTTGCACTGTCAGAATAGCACCACTACTACGTCGAATGTAATCAATATTTGTCCCCTGGACACCAATAATGTCCTCTGCATATTCGAGAGATATTTGCATAGTCTGTGCAACCTGCATAAAACAGTGAATATATAAGAAATTTTACAGGTTAGAGAGGATTATCAATGTTCTCCGATGAATTAAATCAATTGTGTTTGAAATGTAGGTTTAAGTTCTAACAAACCTGAGTAACAACAGGTCCTCCAGGACGCCCTATTATTGAAGAACGATTCCCAAGTCCATGTTCCTGCCCATACAATGGTAGTCTAGAGGGTGGAATATGAGATTCTATCTGGCTTTCACGGTCCAGAAACAGTGAATCCCTCTTCAATGTGACAGGATAATCAATCCCCAGTGAGGTCTGTGGTGTTTGATGCAAGGACATCTTGTCAGACCAAGTGTCCACCTGCCTTTCCTGAGTTGCTGGTGCATTATACTGCAGGTAGAGAGAAATGTCATTGAGCATAGGCTTGCAGTCTTGCTAGTAATTACACCAAGTAGAATTAACTTACACTCTTTTCAAATAAGGGAAGAACACTTTGATCCACTAAGAATTTTCTCAGGTGACCCACAACAGCTTCCAAAGCCTTAAGAACCTTGACGGCTTCGCCTTGTATCTCAACAACCCTTTCATCAGGACTCGCATAACTTGGTACATCATCTGCAACCACATACATAGAAATAATTTCTATTCAACTTACGATTAGAAAATGTCTCATCTGGAGTGACAGACGAACAAAAGAAAACAAACTCAACAGAAATGTGCCTGTGAAGGAGTTGAGAGAACATTCTCTCAAGAAGCATAACAGAAGACAACTGTGATATTTGCTCTGTCTAACCAATGGAGTTAAGAGTCTGAAGCGTAGCTAGAGATCACCTTGATACAGTCCGTGAAGCTTTCTAAATCACAATTTACATGACCAACAAGAATGTGTTTTTATTTTCCTTCTGACACAATACAGAAAAGATGTTTACTCTAAGAGTCCTCGAGTCCCAAAAGCAACAGATGGTACTTAATTACTTCCCAAATAATGATTAGATAGACATTAACATAAAACATGACGCAAGAAATACGATCATGTCAATGGAATATGTGGTTGTACCATTAGAAAGTACACGGACAGAAGCACCAGTCGATTCTTGAATAGATTTTATCACTGAGCCTTGCTTTCCTATTAAACTAATGGCCTGTGTAGATGCCACCAATAGTCTAATCGAACAAAATGCAGCACTAGTGGCTGTATCTCCATCATTCTCAGGAAGACCATTCACACGCTTGAAAACTCTTATTATGGCATCCATTGCTGGAGATAATGCAGCTTCTGGTTCTTCCTTGCCAGTTATTAATACCTGGAATTATGCAAGTTCAGAATTTCTTCAAGTAATCTCGAATAAGTTATTAGCATAAAACTGGAATTTTATTAAACTGGCCTCATGGCAACATCAAGTCATCAACAAAAAGGGACTCAATCGCAATTCTGCCGCAATACACAAAGCAGCCACCTTATTCATTTTTGTCATTTAAATAACTTCTCGCTCTTATTTCAATCCATCTAAAGAATTGCTACCTGTCATTACCACTAGAGTATAACTGCAAATATTGTTATTTGCCAGATGGTTTTAGGCAATAAAGATACTAAAGGTCAGCGTGGTAGGGCAATGCAAGGAAGTAAATTTTATTTTACGGAAATAAATATCTCAATCTAAAAAAACACCTTGTAGGTGTTGCAAAAGCTATTTCAGAGTATGTGGATGCAATACTTAATCTTTTAGGTTATATATAACAGAAAACAGCTCTTTTGTAAAATATTTTCAATAAGTTGAACATCAAAACTATCAAAGAGCAGCAGTTAAGAAGAATCTCACTTAGTGTTGTAGATATATACGCATTAAATTCAGGACAGAGGGAATAGATGTCAGTCAGTCAGTGTAATAAAGCGTAAGAGAATTCATTTCAAACGAATTTATCAAAGACCAGACCACTGTATAAAATTATAACATGCGTGATTAGCATTTACATCAACTAAAATGTAGTTATAATTCATAATTTCAGATTAATTATTACCCAAAAATAATCATTTACAGAAATACATGAAATCGGAGAAATTGAATTTAAGACACATTACACTCAGCCACCAATAGCATCAGACATCTATATGCGAGTGTAAAAACTACAAGAAAGAGAAAAAGGAAATCAACTAGCCATGAAGAGATAAAGTTCCACACTGACTGGTCTAAAGAGATCAAAAATCAACCATTCGTTTCTGGCTGGCTTTACAGATTAGTAGAAAAATCACCTCTAAGAACTATAAAAAAGACAACTAACTAAATTTTGCAGTAAAAGCAAGCAGTAGAAAGTGATCCATTCTGGCTAATTAGGGCATTCTATAAGAGATTGACAGATACTAACTTAGATGATACTGATGAGTACATAAGCAGAAATAAAGCAAAGTTTTGCTATGGGCAATCAGAAATACCTATAAGTATAACATCCCCGACAAAATATAGGCAATTATAAATATTTATATGAGATTCTTTGACAAATAAAGACAAGGGTATATTTGGCGACGAAGACTATCTCTTATTTGACTCTCTCAATCTTATACAATAAGAAATCTTCATGAGCCATTTGGCAACTAATGCATCCTTTGTAGCTTTTAAAGCCGCACACTTCAGAAAAAAAAGTACTAGTTTATCTGGAAACGCATACTCCGGAATAATCTCTTTTTCCAGGTTGTAACTGAAATTCTAAAAATTAATGAATGTGATTCTTGCATCAAGAACTCTATGCATACAAATCAGTTCCCATTAACTCTTAGCGCCCATTAACTGTTCCCACGATAGATTCATCAAAAAGTACACATTCCATAACAACCAAGTATATTAAGCAAATCATTCGAAGACAAAAAATTCACAAAAAACTTTCTGAACAAACCCTAGAAAGTTAATCAGTCTACTATCTTAGCAAGGAGAATCAATTTCAAACCCTAAGTATCATGCAAAAGCCCCCAAATTCAGAAAATATCACCAAAACGACAACAAAAAAAGCATAGAAACTGAAATTAACAGGGACCATCGCAGAGGAGTAGGAATGCAACAAAAACAAACAATTAAATAATTATGAGAATTACAATGCGATCCGGCGAAGTGATGGGGCCATCAAGCACGCGAACCCTAGCACGGGTCTCTTCAACGAGCTTCTTTATAAGATCTCCCTTCCGCCCAATAATGCCACCGACTTTTAGCACCGGCACCAATAGCCTAAATACCGAGTATCCCGGCCAGCCAGGCCACTTAGCCTTAATTTCCTCCAAGCTCTCATCCTTCTCGTCCTCCGCGATTTCCTCCGTCGCTGGAGCTTCGGCAATGGCTGCTTCAGTTTCAACATCGTCTCCTACAGCTTCGGCGGGCTCAACCTCAACCTCCACCTCAGCCGCTGCTGGTTGTTCGTCTTCGACAGCGTCGCTTTCCGGCGGCATTTGATAGGTATCCATATAGTGGGATGGTCTGTTGCTTAATTGATGTTTAACAGAGTTTACGGATTGGATGTAAGGGTTTTGAGAGTGTGAGGGAAGAGAAAGAGAGAGAGAGAGAGAGAGAGAGAGAGGGGGGGGGGGCGAGGGTTTTATCACAGAAATAGTGAAGACGGAAATAAGTAAACAAATTCGACAATCTTAAAAAGGAAATTGCTCCAAATATGTTCGTTTGCGGTTACATCCACCTCGATTATATACTAATTTTATTTTATCGTTCACAATTATATAATCTAATCGTTTGAATCTCATCAATATTTCTATACTACTACGATTATTGATTACTTTCATCTTGGAACTTCGGAGCACGTGGAGAATCAAATGATCATTGAAACCGACCAAGCGGGAAAGTGGGGCCCACACTCCAAATCATACAGAATTTTGAATTATTTAATTTATCTTTTTTTTTAAATGATAGATTTCGGCATGTCCGACCAAAATTATAAATTTTGCATCCCACAATTTCTAATCATGGATCCCCATAATAAAATGTTGTCTTGATTTTCTTGTACTCATTTACAATACAATTTGATAGATTGCATCAATGTTAGAAAGTACGAGTACTTCAAAAACCTCAATATATCGTGTTGGCATATTTCAAAATACTTTGACTCGTTAATCTAATAAAAACAATACAAACTTAATTTATTTTAAACAATTCCAATTTATTCCTTACTACTAACCTATTCATGCATCTCCTAAATGTACAATTTGCTATTTTCATAATTTTATTTTGAATGTGTTATTTATATATACATATTACATATATCAATAATATGTTGGTATCCTACAATTTTCAAAAAATATCGTATCACATGTTCATCATGTCATAACCATACAACCTTGTATAAAAACACAATCAAAATTGGAAAACAAGTGACAGCATTTACAAGGAAGGCCAAAAAGAAGATGAACTCAAGCCAATAAACATTCATGAGCAAAAGTGTTTACACTATCTCCTTCAACAAGCCAAAGAGGTAACATTTGACCAAATCAACTCTAAAATGAAAAAAGAAAAAATGAACCTTCGACTTGCTGTTAATCTCCATCCACTGTACTATCATAACAATTCATACCGAAAGAGACTCAAAACGCAGCAACTATACACCTTTGATGAGAGATGAGGATTCTCAGTTTCTTCCTCTCAAGAACACCACCAATGCAGCTAGACCGGTATGACGTCTACCTTCGAAGTGTCCTCACATCTCAATACGACGCCTTCAAGGCTCGCGGGCAGGATGCACTTGCTCCACTGGCATCCGGTTGAGAAGGGCTCCGGTGGGGGGACGATCATTAGCACGTTTTCATTCCGTTGCACGACGCCCATCACGCTCACCGTGCTTCCTTCTTTGATGTAACTGATTTTCCATCCAAAAAATAAGTGTGTGGAATGCAATAAGCAAAAGTGTATGCTTATGGGAGTTTTAGTAGAATGTTTTACCCTTCTTTGAGGCGCATTACGCGGTCATCACTTGAGAGATTTCTTTCTCCTAACCATCGGACGAATTCAGGAGACATATCCCTGTTAGATGGATTGATGTCGACGACAACAGATTCATCAACATATGGGGTTACCCTTGCACCATAGCCAGTCTTCACCAATGCCCTTAAACCAGATTGGAAGTCGGATATATAGAAATCGACTACGTGCCTCTGCAGTCATAAACACAAAGAATCAGTACTTCTATAGCTTATAAGCTTAACAGAACACAAAGCACTTCATAAGATCCAAAATTCACTACATTTTAACTCAAAGTAGCGTTTTCTTATGCATAAATTGCAAGAATTGTACATTTTAATCAATTTTTCTCATGTGCTGTTCTCATATCCAATCAAGAGTTGAAAATTAAATTAACTTTACATGATACGTCAATGTGTAGAGTGAATATAAGGAAAATTCTGAATATCCACGAATATTTCACAAAAAGCATAAAGAGAGATAGTAGGAAATCATAGTAGGCAGCATAAGCTAAGAACAAAATTATTCCTCTTCACCTCTAATGTTCGAAGGCCCCAGGTAAAGCGACGGTGTGTCGGGTTTGCTGCTTTTGAATCCCATCCCCGGTACTCATACAAGCTTGTGGATGTATAAACACATCGAGGAACTCTCTGGAATGACGACTCAAGAGGAACATTTCCACATGTAACAACCTTAAAAAGGGAGAAACAGTATTTGTTAGGATGCTACCATGATAATTTTGGGGCTTGAAATGAAACAAAAGTAAAAAAGAACTGCATCAAAGTGTTATTTTCAAAAAAACTCAAGGAAAATACTAAGAAGGCGATTTGGAAAAAAGATTTTAAATACATAAAAACACTACAAGAATCAAATCCTCTCAGGCCAACATACCACCATAAGGCACATATGTTGGACAAACATGCTCTTCCCTAGCAGCTAAGAACCTAAGACTGTTGTAATCAGAAAAAAAAAAAAAAAGAAAGAAAGAAAGAAAAGAAAAGAGAGATAGAGAGAGCTTTTTCTATCCGTAACTACATCAGAACCATCTTTGATAGCCATATGTGCAAACATATGTCGCCCGTGGGCTGACATTATGAGGAGACATCTCGACATTTAAAGTACGAGGTAGTCATATAACCTAGTCCCTTGTTGAAGACAATGTAATGCAGCATAAATCTTGATCATTTGGAAAGTCAAAAGTCCTAGTTTTGAATCAAATTCAGTAACTACAAAACCTTTTCTGAAAAATAAATATAAGACCTAACACAGCTCAACCATATAATGGCTAGATTGACTTATGTTAGAGCCTGATAATGTAAGAGTTCTAAAGTCAAAATAGATGGCGGGGTTTCAATTTCATGCATTTAAATGTAGTCAAAAGGGGAATTTCAACAATTTAATCTGAGAAAATGAACCTCAATAATCAATACCATATATATTCAAACTGAAAGCAATAACATACCCCAGAAACTTTGACAAACTGGCCATCCTTCGCAGTTCGCAGCTCTGCATCCGGATAGCTACCTATAAAACCAGTAATAGCATTTCTTCCCCAGCACGTATTCCAGGTGAACACACTAGCAACTGCAGCAAAAAGAACAACAACAACAACGAGAAGAATAGGATTGCGAACAGCTCCGAGGATAAAGCCACCAGCAATGAATCCCATCACAAATAGAAGAATGATGGCCCAAAGAATAGGCTTGGGGAAGCTCTTGCGGAACGAATACTCATCGTCCTGGCTAAGGTGGGTAACAGCCTGGTTATTGACTAAAGAAGCATTGTACATCTTCATCGAGCCCATAGACTCTAAGGGACCAGAAGCCTTGCGAGGAGCTCCCGATGAATTCAAGGGACCCGATGTAATAGGCCCGGATGTAATAAGGCCAGTGGTTGGTAGAACCGGAGGTAGAGGACCAGAATTCTGGCGGGAAACAGCGGTCCCACTTCCTTGAGGACCAGACGACTTCTTCAGTGGCTCACCGTGTTTATTAAGTGGCCCGGAGTTTGTTTTCTTTAACGAAACTGAGCCATGAACGCCACCCGTTGAAATGGAACCACTTCTCACGGAATTCAATTGACCCGAGTGAGAGGCCGCACCACCAAAAGAGCCTGTTCTTGAAGGAGCACTGTTGATGGGACCTGATTTTCGGGACCTAGAGCCATCCGTGGGGATATCGAACATTTTACCTAACTCTCCGGATTTTTTTATATCTCCTCCGGTATAGGGCATGGCAACCGAGCTCATTGTTGGAGCCTTCTCTTTCGGCTGCTCAGGCCTGCCTGATACATAGAGGCCGCTGCTCAACTTATGAGAAGGAAACCGAGAACCCATATCTCAGGTCAAGTTATTCAAATAAGCCAAGAGATGGAATGCCCGATCAACGAGCCAATGTACAAGGAGAGCAACCAATGAGGGGAATGAGAAGTGTGGAACTCAGAAGATCAGTCTAGCAGCCAATTCCGGGCTGAGTACCGTTTCCTAGAAAAGAGGGAATCGAGATTAAAGATGTGAATAAATACTATACCACTTCAAAAATGAAATGTCAAGACATTCATCACAACGAGATTCGCTTCCACATCAAGTATAGCTTTGTTATGAAATTCTTGCTTGAAAAATCTAAAACAGAAACCATGTCTATAATGCCTACTCACTGCATATCAACTATCCTATAAACAAGCCATTAATTTTTCACTTTATATGTTATTATAATATCCTCCAATAATAAAGCAACATAAGAAAAATGATCCAGAGCAACTTCCCCATCTTCGAGAATAAATCTCAAGCAAGCAGTTAAACTATAACTGAAGATAAAAAAAAATAATAATGCTTAGAAGAGCAAGCAACAAAACTCATCAATGGCTATTGAGTTTCATCCATAATGATAGACAAACAAATGACTCCAGAAATAGCAATCTTTGATTTAAACTTCAGAATCATAAAAATCTAGAACCTAAGAGGAAAAAAACTGCTGTCTAAACCCAGATCTGAGAACCATTAAATCACTCCTATCACAAAAATGGTGAACAATGCAAAGAGTGAACAACTCTACAGTAACAACTCATATTCAAAAACTTCATACACAAAATACAATCAATCCCCAATCGAGCCCAGAACGAACTTCACCAGATCCAACAAGGATAAACCACTCACAGCAAACGTGGTAGATCAAGTAAATGCGAGAATCCACATTCCCTTTTAGACCAAGAGTCAACAAAAAAGGAGAGATCACAAAACCTACGGAAAAAGGAATAGCATCAAAGGAATAGTTTGAGAGAGAGAAAGCAAACCTTAAGAGAAGACATTTTCGAAGATCAAAGCTTGAGAGTTTGCTGAAGAAGTGGAGGAGTGGAAATGGGCGAAATCGGCAGGTACATTTGCAAGGTATGAGTGAGAAACAGACGGAGGAGAAAGAAAGTTTGAAACTGAAACACACACTTCACCTTCCTGCTTTCTGCTCTTCTATCAATTCTCTACTACTGCTACGGCGTGAATTGCCCATTTTGACCTTCCTTCTGCTTCGTATTCTCCACTTCTACCATCATCTTTCTTTTTCCTTTTGCTGAGTTTAATAATAATTCACTTGCTTCAAATTTCAATTAGGATAATTTGTATTGAGTCATAAGCAAGTCCCTAGCAGTCCGGATCTTCTATCCCATTCTATGTCCCACTATATGTTCTATTGAAGTAACTCCGTAAGGAGTTACTAATCAACTTTAAAAATGGGACATGTAGTGGGACACACAATGGGATAGAAGATTCCTTGCTAGTCCCTAGATGGTACGGATACTCTGAAAACTTCGACGTATATAATCGAATACGTATCATGACATTAGATGATATGACCTTTTTTTTATACATGTCGGACATTTTGAAATTGTACTTTTTAGTAAAAAGTTAACGCCGACACATGACACATAATTCTAATAAAAATAATTATTTCAAATTTTTCTTGCTCATTGTATCGAAAATTTGGGTACTTATTTACTTATTCATTCTATGGATATAGATCCGATGGAAAGATAGAATTATGTAGGAAGATTAGAATAATGTATATTCCTTTTATGCATATTCTTTTTTTTATGCATACATCTTGTACTTTTTAGATTTTTTATCTTATATATAAAACATATAAGGAATATGCATAAGGAATACTCTAGATAATATTCAATCTAAACCATCAAATAATAAGATATAAAGGGTGCAAATTTCTTCTTATTTCTTTTTTTAAGCATCATTCCTATATAATTCATTCCTTCCTTCTATATTCTATCAAACGAATCAATTACTCTACAATGTACGAACCGGGATGACTGGATTGCAAAATTCGCTCTTGATGAATCAAAAATGAAAATGATTAGTGCATATTTATATGTACACGGGATGAGATCACCTGTCTAATAAATCACTGTCCAATTATTGTCCGATTAAACGACGTAGTTTTGTATTGAAAAAATACATTGTATTTTTTCAATACAAAACTACGTCGTTTTAAATCGAGTACCAATGGATTTATTTGACAGATGATCTCATCCCATGTACACGAGTCTGATTTGTGTCCTATTTCGTATTTTTTCTATAAATAGTACTCCATCCGTCCTATAGATTTTGTCCCTTTTTCATTTTGGATTGTCCCATTGATTTTACTTCATTTTCTAAAATGTCAAGATCTTGTGGCTAGAATTTCCCCACAACTTGAATGACTCACAATTTTATATACAACTAACAATACTTCTTAACAAACGCGCTAAAAAGAAATGAGATAAAATCTATGTGACGGAGGAGTATTATATTGTGTATTCGCTTTTTATATATACACGAGCTATAGATGTTGTGTCCTATTTAGTATTTTTTTTTATAAATAGTACTCTATCCGTTTTATAAATCTTGTCTCATTTTTTAAAATGTCAAATTTTATAGCCATGAATTATTTATAATTTTAAGGACTTACTTTACACACGAGTCACGACAAACAATTTTATTTAATAATTGCGCTGGAAAAAAATAGAATAAAATCTATAGAGCGGACGGAGTATTATATTTTGTATTTCCGTTGTATAGTATCACGCATAACAGTGCAATTTAGGCAGTGTATCTCTCTCATACACCAACTATTTAGCTAAACTATTAGTGGAGACACATGTTTTTCAATATTTGATTAATTTGGACAAATTTATTAACACATCCAATCAAGTCCAAGTCGATTCCCATTTATTTGCAACATATTTTGACCAAATTAAAAACGTCTTACATTGGAAATTAGCTGCATTAGGCTAATTAATTAATTACATAACTGTTGCTAGTGAAAATGAAGAATAATTGAAAAGTCCATCTCATTAATATGATCTAATATTTTATGATCAATTAAACACCCTGTAACATAATCAATATTGCTGGCTATGACTAATTGCATCTCACTATACATATTTTTGAAGTATATGTATAACCATGACTTTCAATCCTTGTTTAAATGATGAGAGAGAGAGAGGTTGATAAATAACACAGATTTGAGGTCACAATTGTTGATAAATGATAATGAGATAATTACCATATAATTTGAAATAACATGATGTTTTTTTTGGGAACATTACATGTGGGTTTTATATTATCTCTCCAAGTTAATTTATTATAATTATATGGACCATATCCCCACTAAAATTGAACAAATCTTTTTATTAGATTTATCACGACGTAACATAGCTTACTGGTTTCCACTTTCAATCTAGAATCTTAGCATCATCTTTCTGAAAATTGATCCCATAATTTGTTTAAACAAAATATATATTGAGATACATACTTAGAATTTGAGATGTAATTCTTCCGTCCCAAATTTATATGCTTGGTTTCATTTGTTTGTCCTAAAATTGATATACCTATTATAATATATATATATATATATATTTTGTGTCTATTAAATGTTTTGATTAACTTTAATATACCTTTTTTGTGGGACAATTTTAAATTAAATCTTATTAGTGCATTATAACTTTCATTCTAACTTTTTCAATAATAAGTATTTATGTAGTTAGTTTTTCATTTATTTACTCATGTTTTAATATAACTTTTTATCTTAGTATTAGTGAAAAATAAAAGTTAAAACTCAATTAAATCTCTTTTTAATATGTGTGAGAAATGTAATAAGTATATTAAAAAGGAACAAGTAAAGTCTACGATTTGAAAAAGGAGAAAAAATCAAATTTGCCGTTTTAAGGGCGAAATAATAACTTTTAATAATATTAAATGAACTCGAAATTTTACATAATTTGAAAAAAAAAAAAATCTCGATTTCCACTCGCCTCACTTATATCCGTCAATCCAATAATTTGAAAAATATCCCAATTTTTGTATGAACTTACAAATTTGAAGCTGATGACAAATGAACAAGCATTGCTTATTCGTAGATCTCACACAAAACTCTGAAATGACGAAACTGCCCCCACAAGAATAAACAAATTTCCTACTTAGCCATAATGCCAAATAAAAAGTTCGCATTAGAAAAACCAATAATGTTGTTTTCTTTGGAAGAACTTTTATAAGTAGCTTTCAGTTATTTATGTTTAAAATTGCTTAAAGTTGTTGTTAAACGAAAGTTGTTAGTGTTTGGAATAGTAAAAAAAAAAGCTAAATTTTAGAAAAAAAAACAGTTTTGTAAACATTGTTATAAGCTTTTTTTCAGTTTATTTTGGCTTCTGCTTTTAAAAAACACATCTGACCAGCTTATGAGCTTATACTTATTCTGGTTTATTTTAAGCACAAAAAAAAAGAAGCACTAATTCCAAACATAAAAAATTGTATTTTTAGTTTTTACGATTAAAAAAGCCAAAAATAACTTATTTAAGTTGTTCCAAACACTACCTAATGTCGCAACTCTTTCATTTAATTATTTAAAAATAAATTCATTTTTAGATTATGCCATAACTAAAAAGTTGAAATATTTTTCCTCGCGGACTAGGACCGGTCCGAATTCAACAACAATCTAAGAAAAAACTGAATGTGTTTGAATTACATAATTATTTCAAAGATATTTTGATTCGAATTCAAACATCGTGACAATTAGATTTGTTTTTTCAAAAAAGTTGGTTGGAAGGGTAGTATAGTATTGTTGTTGAGTTGCCATCATTTTGTCTATTTCTCTGTCCTTCATTAACCAATTATTACCAGTTAGTTACCCTCTCATGTCTCTGTCACTCCGATTGAGATGCTTCACCACTCCCACCTAATTCTCTCTAGAAAAAATAAAAAGAATATACATTTATATTGTAAATTATATTTCTTGATATCAAAGAAAAGTTTGCACCTCTGATTACAAATAGTTTAATTTGTAATTATTCTAGCATGATTAAAAATTAAAATGTGTTAATTCATATTAGTGAATAGTGACTAGAATAAAAATGAGTTACTACTTTAAACAATTGTTCTGAATTTGGAGCGGAAAATATATATACATGCAAGATTCAAATATTTAGAGAGAGAGAGAGAGAGAGATTTTGTGCAGAAAAGCAGCGTAACAAGTGTTGGGCCTAAAGATGAGCCCAACTAGACATGAAAGGCTAGGCCCAAATGATTCAGCCCATGTTTTTTATTCCATCTTTAACCAATACTAGATAAATTCAGGGACTTTTTTGCAATATTTGGAAAGTATGATATGGATTTCAACTTATTATGATCATAATTTCACGAACACAAATTAATTAAATAAATCAAAAAAAAATTCTTATATCATTTCCTCATGTTTCTGTAGACCTTTTTGCAAAGATATGCAGACTAGCTTAGTAGGAAGACTAGAAGTTGAAAATTTCAACTTCCTCGGTTCTTTATTCTCAAATTATGCTCACCACGTATTCTATAGTATCACTGCACGTCACGTGTATAATATATATACGACGGTTACATTTATATCCATCAAAGGCAATTCCTACATATCAGGAGTCTTAAGTTTCACAAGTTTCTGAATTATTGTGAACATCTTACATTTATTTAATTTTGCAATAATTAGGATACTTGATTTTTGGAGCAAAATCGCAAGAGATTTTGTATTTGATCACAAGAAATAGACTGTTCCTATGGTGGCTGTCTTAATTATTGTCGAGAAAAAAACTCGCTAATTGGCTGTTGTAATAATAAATTAGTGAAAGCAACATCATGAAGAATCATTGGGTCGATCTCCACATTTATTTAATAAATTAAATACGAGCAATGATCCAATCTTTTGCATATGCTATTAATAAATAAAATCTTAATCATTGTAGCTAAACAAGTACAGAAACTTACACGAGGAAATTAGATGATATTAAATTAAAATCTGCAACATGGTATTTGATTATAGATTTCTTTCGAGTCAAGCTAAAACATAACGTGTGATTACTGTACAAATGGAAAAGGAAAGGAAAAAAAACTACTATAATTTACATTATAATTAGTTACTCCCTCCGTCCTTGTATTGTTTTCCTTTTTAGGTTGTCCCACTTGATTTGTCTTATTTCCTAAAAAAGAAAATAATTATTATACAAACTCCCACTTTTCTTTGTGGGATCTACCTTTTTACACACAATCATCCACTCATATACACACAACCACCCACTCATTTTAATCTCCGCACCTAAAAGAAACAAGACAAATTGGGCGGGACAGATAAAGTATAAATTAGGGTTATTACTTTGTAAATATATGAACATTGGATAGATTCTGGTTTTATACCTGACTTTCGACACGGTAGTGTAAATATCGCCTTTCAATTATTTTTTAGAATTCGTACATTGGTAAAAGCTTAATATCGAACGTGGACACCATAACATTCTACGATGTCTACTAATTAAGTAAATATACTTCATTTTTGTGCCAAAACAACATTTTTTCTCAAACAATTAAATCGTTGAAACTTTAACGTTTGTTAATATACAATTTATAATAAATTAAAAAATCATGCATATATAATTACATATTAATAACCTTACAAATTATTATAGTTGTCAACTTGCCATGATAACGCTTCCCTAATTTTAGCTACATAATTTTTTTAATGATAACTCGTGGAGTAAACTTGTTTCATTACAAACTTGGTTTGGTGGTTTCTCTATCTTTACTCATAAGACAAAATTCACAGACATTAAATAATTACAAAAAATCAATAGTACTGTACTACTTACAGTTAAAACTCGATAAAGTAATAATCTCGTTAAGATAATAATTTATTTCGGTCCCGATATTGGTCAATACACTAAAATAATGTTCGATAAAGTAATAACCTCGTTAAATGAATAGTTTTTCTCGGTCCCAAGGTTATTACTTTATAGAAGTTTAACTGTATTGTTTCAAAATTGGTAAGTAAAAAACAATTTATTTATACACATGAAACAATAAACTCAAGAGATACAAAATTAAAAGAAAATATTAAATCATCTGTTACAATGTCATTATGAGTACATGTTAGAAGCTCATCATGCGGTGTGATGATATATGAGAGCTAGCAGCGATGGCGGCTTCTATCTTGAATCTTAACACATCTTTCTCCTCATCACCTTGCTAATTAAACACAATTAAAACATAATTAACACTTAATCTTGCAATTCCTTCATTAGAAATATGCTGATGATAACTGTATAAAAAAGTAAAGGATATAATTAAATTAAATTGTCACAGAAAAGCTTAAATAGGAAACACCTGTATCCAGTACTGCACCACCAACTTTTAAAAAGAGCTAATTGTCTCCAAATTGAATAAATTATTTTCTTATTTCGTCCTATTAATACTGTCATATAAGATTTCGGCACGTGTCATCTATGATGCTATGGTAGATAATATATTTTTTAGATTATTGTCAATAAAAAGAAAATGAATAAAAGATGAACCCACATACAAACCCGTTGTCGATTAATTTAATAATATTTGCTCTTATGATCTAGAATTTTCAACCAATTAGGCCGGCAAAGTTCTTTGTTTTGCCATTATTTGTAATCATTAGTCATTTAAAGTTTTTATTTTATATTATTATGAAAAGCTTAAAAATTAATCAAGAGAGACTCACGTAACTTTTTTTTTTTTTTAAATTTCCAAAAATACACATCTTCTTGGACCCCAAATCTATCAAATAAGAAAAAAAAATCTATCAAATAAAAGTGTCTTACAAAGACATCAATAATAGTGGAAAAATAATTTAATTTATTCCTCTAAAAAACCTCATAGACTAATTATATTCTATACATAGTATACAAAGTTCCTTAATTAACAACATTATGCTGGTTGTTTATATTTCATTCATATACCTACACACAAAATCTCTCTAAAATATTTATGCATACGTATGTGTTTATGAGAGAGAGAGAGAGGAGAGAGAGAGGGTTACCTCAAGAAAGACTGTCTTGAATAGTCTCCCAGCAAAGGCATTGATACTGCAGGTGATGATTTTTAGCTTTAAAGATTCAAAGGCTTCACATAACCGTATCATTGTGTCTCTTCTTTTACTGCAGACCAAACTCACCACCACTATATTCTCCCCCACATTGGATACTCTAAACTGCAAAATTCATCAATCAAATCAAATTCATTTTTATTTATTTTGCATATAATAAATCAGTCACTAATCAATCAAAGGGATACCAACTATTATTAGTATAATTTTGTAATGGACTAATTATAACATTCAATTGGAACTTCACATCTAACCCTAATTGTTTAATTTTATTTTATTTTTACTCGACTTGCAATCTTGGCAACCAAAATTACTAGATCCCATATTAAAATCGTACAAATAGTCAATTTTATTACCTCAAGGACCTCAATAGGAGATGCCTTCTCCATCCTCGTTCGTTTCGGTTTCGAACACAACGTCATATCATCTTGGTCGATCTCACAGAACTCAGGATTCGATTCCAAATTCGAAATCTCGACTTGAATCCTCCTCTCCTCCTCTTGGAGCGATTTGATGTACTCAATTGCATCTCTAATAATAGATGCTTTGTCCATCTGCAAAATGTCCAACCCCATCATTAATTAATCTATTCCCAAAAAAAAAGCCCAATTTTCGAATAAACAAATCGAAAACCCTAAATCGGCAAGCAAAATCAATTGCGCGTGGGCCGCGCGGAGATATTAAATTCAAATCTCGCACATTATTTTAGTAGTGGAGGGTCGCATTACCTTTGTGATGTTGGGGACCACCGCTCGGAGTGCGTAGAGCCGCTGGTTCAGCTTCTTCCTCCGATTCCTCTCCGATATGACGTTCTTCGACGACGGCGACGACTGGACGCCGTCCGGCGAGCTGGAATCGTAGTAGACCGAAATCGCCTCGTCCAAGTAGCTGGATACACACCTATTCGAGCGTCAATTGAATGAATTCCTCTCTCGATCAATCAAAATCGAATGTTAATTAATTAACATCGAATTGAAACATACCTATCGAGTTCTTCGGATTGGAGGAACATGTTTGTTTCCCAGTACTTTGTGTAATCATCGTCCATGCTTTCCAGGTGAAAGAGTAATAGAGTATGTGTGAGAGAGGGAGGAGAGAGAGTGGAAGAGAGAGAGAGAGAGAGTGGCGATGCTTTTCGTGGGAAGTGTGTTTGGAATCGGGAGAATTTTGATGTGGTTTGTTATGTCAGCTTTTTCCATTATGTAAGGGGCGTTTTATTATTATAATCTGCACAATTATATATTACCACGTGGGCTAACTGTAGTTAAATTTCGTCGTGTTTTTCTTTTTTTTTTTGGGATAATAAATCTAGGCAATTTTGGAAGGGTGTTAGTTGGCCTACTGGGTCCCGCATGAAGAAATGGACGGTGCAGATGCCACCTGAATTTATTTAAGATGGGGGTACGAATATGATTGTCAAAACATTATTCTATTTCATTTCATATTAATTTACATAAAATATGGGTATAAATTTTTTACTTTTATAGTGAAAAGACCGAAATGCTCTTTACAGTGGAAATTCCGGTCATTTTTTTAATAATATTCTTCTGCCATACATGATTCCACTTTTACCCTTTATTTGATTGCGGGAAGAAAATGGGTGGAAAATATATTGTTTGATTTGACAGAAAAATAAATAAAGAAAAAGCATTTTTTTTTATTTCTCTTCCTTATTTGTTTGTAATTTTCTAAAAAACATAAATGTCCTTGTTAAAAAAATAAAAAATTACTATGTGGGCATTATTCTTAATTTTATAGCCAAATTTTATTTTCTCTCATCTTTCTTCTCAAATAAATCAAATAAGAAAAAAATTATCATATATCTCCAAATTCTTTCCTCCTTATTTCTTTACTCAGTAATTCCCTACAAACAAACACAATGTATAACATTATTCTCTTGCAACAACATATCAATTGAGATATTTACTTTGTAACTAAAAATGGCGAATTTGAATAGAAGTGAGATTTATCGAGTGTACACTTCAAATAACTCGTTATTAATGTAAATGACTGAGAAAATCTACCGCTATATTTGATGAATGAAAATTTAGGTCGCAATAATATTAAACTCCGTGTGCTAAATCAATAGTCATGTGGACCATATAATTAGAAAATCGAATCTAATATATTGACAACCAGCCAAATTCTAATATTTAATTGATAAAATATGTGTTATTACAAGTGCCTTTGTTTACTTCAAAGGTTGATTGTTAGCGAAGTATTAATGATATGTTTTTGTCTTTTACTTCCTTGTTTGAACTGTGATGCCTAACTTAATATCGGACGTTAATTTCTTTGACAAAAACTACCTAACCACATACATCTGTCTTACAAGTTGCATTCCACGTGCCCTATAGAATTAAATTAATTTCTAGCCAAAACAAATGCATATGATTCATCTAGTGTCATATTCCCTTCGTCCAATTTAAAATAATATTCCCTTCGATCCACTCATCTGTAATATTTCTTTTTTTGAGTCGTCTCACTCATCTTGTAACGTTTCCTAAAATAGAAAGAAATGAATAGACCACAATCATTCTAAATAAGTGGACTCCATTATCTTTTACTTTACATCACTACTTTATATTTTTATCCCACTATCTTAAATTTCAGGCCCACTACAAATGTTGCAAGATGAGTGGGAGGAGGGAGTAGTTGGTTTTTTTTTTAAATTTTCATTTAAAGTGACTCGTTTTAATAAATGACAAAAATTGTGTGGACAACATTTAATAATAAAAAAATTAAATAATCTGCACCACATAACACTACTTTCTCAATTTCCCAATTGAAAAAAAGATACGCGTCACTTTAAATAGAATAGAGGGAAGTACAAAAGTTCAAACTAATTACAATTCACCTTCAATTGAATCCACATGTTACACATAAGAAAATTGCTTATTATTTTCATACTCTTACTGTTTGATTCATGATTAATTAATACTCTAATTCTTTATACAAGATTTAAGCGCACCCAAAATGATGAAAAAAAAAACAAAAAGACATGCTAAATCCAACACACATTGCGTAAGTGACAGTAAAATGACAAAATATAATATTTAGGATGTGGACAGTAATGGCAATCTTTTGGTAACAGCGACATAAAGACTATTGTAGATTGTCAATAATTTTGGTAGTCCGTTGAAATTAAGACACGTGCTATTTATGTTACCTCTGCCATTTAATTTACTAATGTAATCAAACTTTATTGTTAATTAGCAAAAATTACCACGTGCTAAATTAGCTGCAAATTTTACACGTGCGTAATACATTAGTGTTGAAAGATTGCCTAGAATTTTTTTGAAAGCTTGACCTTCAAATGCATGATTAAAAACTTTATAGTTTTAAAATTGTCATATAAATAAAGTGCCGAAAACTAAAATGGCCCTATTTGTCGATATAAAAAACAATAATATGGTCTTATGAAGAATAAATTAATAATAATCATTGATTAAACATATAGATTATTATAAAAAAATGGAAAACATAATCATATCCAATTTCAACATGTCTAGTTAGAACAAAGTGACTTTTTGGAGCGATGATTAGGGCTGTGCACTATTCGGTCGAACCGGCCGAAACCGGCCAAACCGAATTTGTTAGGTCAAAACTGAACCGAACCGAAAGCTTTCGGTCCGGTCTTCGGTCGAATTAATTTGATCATTTCGGTTTTCGGTCGATTCGGTTTTTCCGGCCGAAAATACCGAACCGAACCGAATAACCGAATTTAATATTTAAAAAATTAAAAATGCGTTAATCATAACAATTAAATATTAATTTAATGTATTACATTTGAGTTTTTTTATTACTCAAATGTTAATTAAATATTACTTTAATGTATTGAAAATATTAAGCATAACCGAATTTAATGTATTAAACATAACCGAATTTAATGTATTACAATTAAATATTAATTTAATGTATTAAAAATGTATAACAATTAAATATTTTTTGCTGCACCTGTGACTGTATTCACTTCCAGCACTTACATAGGCATAGCAGCAAGCTATACATTTTTGCAGAATTAGGGTTACATAGGCATAGCAGCAAGCTCTACATTAGCATTCGATTACTCCAAAATACATGAAATTATCACCTCTAATTTTTCTGAAGAGTTTAGCATCATTGTTCTCCTTGAAATTATTTAAAAAAACTAACAAGATAGTATCAAGTGCGATTAAAAAAAAAACGGTCAATTCGGCCGATCCGGGAAACCGGCCGAAATTTTCGGTCAACAAACCGGACCGAACCGAACACTTTCGGTCCGGTTTTCGGTCATAAGTTCGGCAAAACCGAATTACCGGTTGACCGAATTTCCAGTTCGGTTTTTCGACCGAACCGGCCGTTGCACAACCCTAGCGATGATTACATATACAGTCAGCAATGAAAATTTGTCATTCTTGCATTAATAAATCGGCCGGTCAATCTTCTTAGTGTAATTTTATTAATTGAGATTGCCAAATAATTTAAACATGTATTATTAATTTAACTCAAAAAATTAATATGTCAATTTATCTTGAAATTCGATAAATATATACTGATATATACTAATATTGATGTGTACTCCCTCCATCCCACTAGAAACGACACGTTTTGTTTGGACAAGAGAATTAAAAGAGTGGTATTATGTGGTGTAGATTATTTGACTTTTTAATAGTTAAATGTGGTCCATCTTGTGATCCCTCAACAAACACCAACTCCTCCACCCTTAGACATAAGAAAAGAGGTGAAGAACAAGAAACCGACTCAACTGCAGAACAACCGAATACAAGTGGAAGACGGTTATAACAGATTACTGTTCAGATCCATTTCTACTGTTTGAGCAGTTAGGAAGTTTATGTGTTAGTTTGTTAAGTAGTTTGATTGATAGTTACAACATTTCCTTATAAATAGGCTCATCAAATGTACTGCAAACAACACAAATCATTTGAATAAAATTTCTCCTTGATACATTTCTTTTACAATTTACATTTCATTTTCAATCTACTCTCCATGCACACGTGCATGAGTTGAAGTATCTTTATGCATTTCTTCATGGTTTCAGAGCTCGAATAAGCTCCATCATCATCTATCTCAAATCTGGTTGATCCCCTCCATCATGTCAAGAATGGATGAAAACAATCCCTACTTCATGAGTCAAAGTGATAATCCTTCCACTGTTTTGGTGAATCCTCCGTTGGATGGAAACAACTTCCATTCATGGTCAAGATCTCTCCGGATTGTGCTTGGGGCAAAGAATAAGCTCCACATGATCCTGAATCCGGAATCATTTCCCAAGGAAGATAATGAAAGCTACTCGGCATGGCAGCGTTGCAACCTCATGATCCAATCCTGGATCATTAACTCATATGCAAAAGAGATCACACCATGTATTCTATACGCAAACACAGTTGCAGAAATGTGGAGTATACTTCATCACATGTATTCACAAGGCAATTTCCCTAGAATTTTTGAATTTCAGAAAGAAATATATACTACAATTCAAGGATCTCTATCTGTAACTGCCTATTTCAATAAGCTTGACTCCTTGTGGAAGGAACTGCAGCAGATATAATCCTTTGCCTAGTTATAGTTGTGGAGCAATGAAACAGTGCACTTGCGATTGTCTCAAAACTCTTGGAGTCCAAGAAGAAAGAAGTATGTCTATCAAGTTTCTGATCACGAATCCATTCCCTTCGATGGATGAAAAACAGAGGAGTATTAATAGATCTTCCTCTATGCAAAATGATGTCATAGTTATGGCTGCTCAACAAGCTTCTATCTCATCCAATGAGGGTTCTAGCCTGGCCTCTTATGGATCCAAAGGATCCAACTATGTTCCACAAACTGGAGGATCCTATAAACCATACCAGTCAAGATTTCTATCTTCTCATGGTTCAATCCAAAAACGTGAAGCTCCAAGTTGTTCCTATTGTGGAAAATTTGGACATACTAAAGAAAAGTGCTATAAGCTTCATGGTTTCCCACCTGGTTACCAATTCAAAGGGCGCCAAGGGATGCCAACACATGCTACTAACCATTATTCTCCTGCTGCACACATGGTGTCTTTTCCTGGGAAGAGTTCTGAGAATCCAAACATCCCTATCTCATCATATCAATATAACCATCTCCTCAACCTCATTCAAAACCTCTCCCAAACTTCTAATCCTTTACCTCCTTTAACCAACACTGCTGAAAACAGTTCAGGTAACAAAATAGCTTATTGTTCCTATTATGCTCATAGTAATGCAGTGATAGAATCTATTTCTCCTGGTTCTTGGGTTATTGACACTGGAGCCACAAACCACATGGTTGGAAATATATCTCTACTTTCAAACCCTCAACCAATAAAAGACAGTTATGTGATCTTGCCTACTGGAGACAAAATCCCTATCACACATACTGGTTCAGCAACCATTTTCAATACTGTTTTGAATTTTGTCCTATGTGTGCCTAGTTTTAATGTGAACTTAATATCTGTTGGTAGACTCATTACAACTACATACTTGGGTCTAAATTTTGGCTTTGGAACTTGTTCTGTTCAGGATCACTTGCAGAAGCAGAAGATTGGCATAGCTAAGATAGATCAAGGACTGTTTCTGGTACTTCCAACCCCTACACTACCTTCAAATCCAGTTGTTGCTTCTTCTCATGCTGCCAAAGTCTCCTTTGATACTTGGCATTCTAGGCTAGGTCACATATCTCCCTCAAATATTTCCTTTCTAAATGATTCATCAGTAGATAAAGGCACAAATTCTATCTGTACTATCTGCCCTTTAGCTAAGTTTCATAGAAAACCTTTCTCTTCAAGCTCAATAAAATCAGTTTCTCCTTTTGAACTTCTCCACTGTGATGTATGGGGACCTTTCTCTATTCCAACCCATGAAGGTTTTCAACATTTTCTGACTTTAGTTGATGATTTTACTCGAATGACATAGGTTTGTTTTATGAAATATAAATCAGAAACGGCCTCACACCTCAAACACTTCCACAAACTAGCCCTCACTCAGTTTTCTGCTGTCATTAAAATAATAAGAACTGATAATGGTTCCGAGTTTTAGATTCCAGACTTTTACACTCTACATGGTATCATTCATCAAACCAGTTGTGTTTACACCCCTCAACAAAATGGAGTGGTTGAACGTAGGCACCAAAGTCTTTTAAACATAGCTAGAGCTCTTAGGTTTCAGTACAAAATCCCTATTTCTTTCTGGGGAGATTGTATCAATACTGCTACATACATCCTAAATAGAACTCCAACTTCAATCCTTAACAACAAAAGCCCATTTGAAGTTCTATACTCCAAACTACCTGACTACAGCATCATGAGAGTGTTTGGTTGTCTGTGCTTTGCAGCCAACTTAGTCCATCACAAGAACAAATTTGATCCTAAAGCTCGTAAATGTGTGTTTCTTGGTTATTCCTCAACTTCTAAAGGGTACAAACTCTATGATTTGGAGTCTAATTCTTATCTAGTATCCAGAGATGTAAACTTCCATGAAACTACATTTCCCTTCTCCTCAACACCAACTCCTACTTTTCCACCAACTCCTTCACTTCCATTGCCCACTCCCATTCCTGATTGTTCATATCCTATACTTGTTCCAGACTCTGAAAACACCTCAATCACTGATTCCTCAACTTCAAGTCACTCTTCAGAATCAACTCCTTCCTCATTAACGGTCCCTTCTGTTCCTATCTCTCAAGCTCCACTAAGGCGCTCCACACAGTCTTGAGGCTATGCCTATCCCTTCTGCTTCCCCTGCAACAGGTACATCTCCTCACCCCATTACTAGTTACATTTCATACTCTAATTTTTCACCATCACACCGTGCCTACTCAGCCACCCTTTCTTCCATCCCTGAACCCACATCTTATTCCCAAGCTGCTCTTGATCCTCATTGGAGGGCAGCCTTGGCCTCAGAAATTCAGGCCCTTGAGCATAATAATACTTGGATTCTTACTACTCTTCCCCCTGGAAAATTCCCTATTGGTTGCAAATGGGTCTACAAGGTAAAATATCATACAGATGGCTCCTTGGAGAGGTACAAAGCTCGTTTGGTTGCTAAAGGCTATACTCAGCAGGAGGGTCTGGATTATACAGACACTTTCTCACCAGTTGCCAAACTTACAACTGTTAGAAGCCTTCTTGTCTTAGCTGCTTCCAAAAGTTGGTTTTTAGAACAATTGGACGTAAACAACGCCTTCCTTCATGGTGATTTTCATGAGGAAGTATACATGCAAATACCTCCTGGTTTTACAAAAGGCAGTTCTGGAATGGTTTGCAAGCTTCTGAAAAGCCTTTATGGCCTCAAACAAGCAAGCCGCCAATGGTTTTCAAAGCTTTCCATAGCTTTAAAGGAGTTTGGTTTCTCTCAGTCAACATCAGATTACTCCTTGTTCACTATCCACTCATCTACCTATGCTCTTATTCTTCTAGTATATTTGGATGGCATTCTCCTAGCTGGAACCAACCAAGAAGAAATACAGAAGGTCAAAAGGTTCCTAGATAACTCCTTTAAAATCAAAGATCTTGGGCGCATGAAGTATTTTTTGAGGACTAGAAATAGCACGATCTTCTGAAGGCATCTCACTCTGCCAGAGAAAATATGTTCTTGAGCTTCTGGAGCAGGAAGGCTATTCTGACTGCAAGCCTACTACATTTCCTATGGACACCAAGATCAAGCTCAGCAAACATGAAGATAACTATCTTGATGATGCTGCCCCTTACAGAAGACTGATTGGAAAGTTGATGTATCTCACAGTAACTAAACCAGACATAACCTTTGCAGTTAATACACTTGCCCAGTTCATGCATAAACCTGGCCATACTCACCTCAGTGCCGCCCACCGTGTGCTCAGGTATCTTAAGGGAACCATTGGTCAAGGGTTATTCTATGCATCAGCTTCTGATTTCAGGTTAAAAGGCTTCAGTGACTTTGATCGGGCAAGCTGCATTGATACCAGAAAGTCTGTCACAGGCTATTGTATGTTCTTAGGAGATTCTCTAATATCTCGGAGATCAAAGAAGCAAGCCACAGTCTCACGAAGTTCTGCAGAGGCTGAGTACAGAGCTCTTGCCTCCACTTCTGCAGAAATTCTCTGGCTTCTAAAAGTATTCTCAGACCTTGGTCACCCTATATCCTCTGCCACTTTATTTTCAGACAGCAAATCAGCCATTGCTTTAGCTTCAAATCCAGTCCACCATGAGCGGACAAAACATATAGAAATAGATTGCCACTTCATCCGAGAACATGTTCAGACTGGCCTAATACATCTCTTATATGTTCCCTCAACAAACCAGTTAGCTGATGTATTAACCAAACCACTTGGACAAGCTCAGTTTCTATACCTCCTCTCCAAGTTGAGAATGCATAATCTGCACTCTCCACTTGCCGGGGGGGGTCTTGTGATCCCTCAACAAACACCAACTCCTCCACCGTTAGACAGAAGAAAAGAGTTGAAGAACAAGAAACCGACTCAACTGCAGAACAGCCGAATGCAAGTGGAAGACGATTATAACATATTACTGTTCAGATCCATTTCTACTGTTTGAGCAGTTAGGAAGTTTATGTGTTAGTTTGTTAAGTAGTTTGATTGATAGTTACAACATTTCCTTATAAATAGGCTCATCAAATGTACTGCAAACAACACAAATCATTTGAATAAAATTTCTCCTTGATACATTTCTTTTACAATTTACATTTCATTTTCAATCTACTCTCCATGCACACGTGAATGAGTTGAAGTATCTTTCTGCATTTCTTCAGTCCATACAATCTTTACCATTTAAGGAAACATGTGGGACGCCCAATAAGAAAAACGTGTCATTCTAGTGGGACTGAGGGAGTATGTGTCTATTTTTTTAGGCACGATTTTTAAGAAAAATTGGAAGTTGTATGTAAAGTTGTATATATAGGTGAGTCTCATAAGTAAAATGTTTGTAATAATTTTACTAATTTTGAAAGAGGACATATTCTATAAGACAAACCGAAGAGACACATTCTATAGGACAGAGAAAGTATTTAGCAAGTTTTATCATACTCCACTCGTCCCATTGATCTTGCAACATTGAGAGTGAACGAGAAGTTTAAGATAGTGGTATAAATGTGTAAAATAGTGGTGTAAAGTGAAAGATAATGAGGTCCATTTGTTTAAGATAATTGTGGTCCACTCATTTCTTTCTATTTTAGAAAACATAGTAAGATTGATGGAATGACCCGAAAAGAAAAATATTGCAAGATAAGTGGGACGGAAGGAGTATAATACAAAAATGTATCTCATTTTACATTTTGTTGGAGACAAAATTATACCGACTGTGATTATTCTCGTCACACTAATTTTCAAACCGATGTCATTTTCCCTCCGTACACATTACTTTATTACAACAAGAAGTTTTAACATATAGATACTAAAAATTATATTATCTTATATTTTTTTATTCAAAGCTAGTTATTGCGATTTACTAATGATGTAGACTTTGCCCACGACCTCCTCAATAATTCACTCTTATATAAAGCGATGTGGGCAAACTATGTAATAGTTTAATAATAGTGATTGTTTATCGATGCTAATAATACATACAATAATAGATGTTGAAACATCTTTATTAATAGTGTTTTTTTATTGGTCTTAGTTTCCTATTCTAGCAAACGACAATAATAGTTTGATTTTACTTCGCACAATGGTTTGTGTAATTTGACAAGAAAGCCAATACCCGAAGGACACCATTTTAATTGTCTGACCATCTTCCTTGATCAACTTTTTTATCATGTACTCCCTCCGTCCCATTTAACATGACGTGTTACTTTTCGGTGCATGAATTAAGAAAGTTGTTAATAAAGTATGAGTAAGAGAAAAAAGATGAATGAGTTTGTGAGAAAGTAAATGATAAAGTAGGAGAGAGAAATAATAAAGTAAAATAAATAAATTAAAAAGTATGAGAGATAAATAAAAAAGTAAGAGATAATTTAGTATTCCCTCCGTCCCGCCAGACTTGTCTTATTTCTTTTCGGCACAAAGATTAAGATGAGTGGGCGGCTGTGTGTAGATGATCGTAGGTGATTGTGTGCAAAAATGTAGGTCCCATAACGAAAAAATGGAAGTTTCTGTAGTAATTACTTTTCTTTTCAGGAAACAAAACAAGTCGAGTGGGACAACCTGAAAAGGAATACAAGACAAGTCGGCGCGGGACAGAGGGAGTAATATTTTTGAAAGTTATTTCCTTTTAAGGAAACGTGTCATTTTAGGTGGGACATCCCAAAATAGAAAACGTGTCATGGTAAATGGGACGGAGGGAGTAATTGTAGTTGATAAATAACTTTACGCTATATTTCATCTGAGTGTAAATTAGATAGGAATTCAAACTACGAACTTATGTATAATTTTACCCTTTACCTTTCTGCATAAAACACATAAGCATAATGCATAATGTAATTTTCCAAAGCATGTTTGATCGAAGTCATCTAATGAGGAAATAAAAGATACAGATTGGTTGATAATTCTTATGCGCAATGCAGATTCCCATATAGTTCACTCCCTATTTCATCATATATTCGTGTTATATTTAGATTTTTGTATTTTCTTCAGGCGTAATGTTTTTACCCCTTTGTGTTATAACCATGAGTTTATAGACTAATGCCTACTTTCTAGGAATTAAATAATTTCTGAAAAACGTATTATTATGGAATAAAGATAATTTTTATTATCATTCGGTTAGAATTAATTACACTTGGAGAACTGCAAAATTGCGACATGCTCCAGATTTGTTTTGAAAAAAAGAAAGTAAAAAAACTAGAGTTCGATCTTTAAATAGTTAATAATAATAATAACTAGGGTTTAATTATACTGAATTTAGACTAGATAAGTAGTATATTATTGGGCCTCGTTCTTTTAGGAGGTGTTTGGAGTAGGTGGAAGGGAATGTTGATTTTGATAATTTGTAAGTGTTTGCAAAAAGTCTTGAAAAAAAAATTAATATTTGAAAATATAATAAAGAAAAAAGTTTTTAAAAATTTTAAAAATCAATTAGAATTGTTTGGAAATAAGTCTTAAATAATAAAAAAAAATAAAAAAAAAAAAAAAAAAAAAAAAAAAAAGGGGGTTGTTGAAAGTGGGAAAAATAGTGTTTGGAAATACTGCTGATAGAAGTAGCTTATTGTTATTTTTTAAAAGAAATGTTTGTTTTGCCCTTAATATTACTAATTATTATTTATAATAAATAATACAATTCAGAAATAATTGTTATTCAATATTTATTTTTTGCTTACAATTTCAATCTAATACTATAAAATACTAAATTAATCTAAATATTATATATATTATAAAATTGTATCATAATAAATATAGTATACAATTATATGTTTAAATACTATTTATTTGTATAAATTCATCATACAAACAAAATACATAAAAATTCCTGCATAAATTTTATGAAGAATTGAGAGAGGAGAAGAGAAGAGACGCATGTGATAAAAATGTATCCTCACAAAGTATTAGGATTATGGATAGTTTTGGAATTAGATAAAATTATTAGGGATAGTTAGGTCCGAAAAAAACATAAGCTATAAGCTGAAAGCTAGAAGCTGGGGTGGAGCAGCTTCAGTTGATTCTCTATTTTCGACCCAATTTTAGAGAATCTCAGCTTTAAGTTGGGAGTCCTAAACACCCCCACACCAGCTTAAAGCTGAAGCAGCTTACAAAAAGCTATTCCAAACACCCACTTAGGGGGTGTTTGGGATAGCTGAAGCTTATCGATAAGTGCTGAAAGTTGTTGGAAGCTGCTGAAAGTGGCTGAAAGTAGTTGAAAGCTGCTGATTTTGATAATTTGTAAGTGTTTGCAAAAAGTGCTGAAAGTCAAAAATTAATATTTGAAAATATTAATAAAGTGGTATCTTATAAAATGAAAACGTTATTCATTTCTCACTTATTAAACAAATTTAGAATTTTTACACAAATAAAATTTAAAATTTATTTCCACTCATATAAAATAGTATTTTAATAAAAAAAATATTAAAATAAAAATTAGAAAAAAAATTAAGTATAATTAATATTATTAATTAAAATCAAGAATAAAAAAGATTATAAATTATATTAATAAAACAAATATTTATTTATTCTTTGTTAAATGACAAATAAAAATTATACATATAAATAAGTAATATCGATCATTAATTAAAAAAATAATTATAAAATTATAATATAATGTATTAATTAAAAAAGTTAAAAATTATAAAAGCTATAAGTTATCTACTTCAGCTACCCAATACCAGCTTACGAAAATTCTCTATCTTGGACCCAAATAGCTTTCAACAGCTCTATAAGCTGAATTTCCCAAACACCGAATTTATTTCCCGATACAGCTTTCAGCTATTAGCTGTTTCAGATAAGTTATCACAAACACCCCCTTAATATGACTAACTCTAAACTTTCAAGTTCATGTTTAAGTATTTGGGCTTCATTTGTTACTGGGATAGTCAGATTGTTATACAAGTATTATTGCGTTTGTTAGGCCTCGTTAATTTTAGTATCGGGCTTGCAATCCAAACCCAATAAACTCGCCATATTTTTTGTTAGAGCTATTTCAGACCAATTTTGACAGCTCTATAAAAGACACGTGTAAAATATATAACATTTGAACTACATTAAAAACATACAAATTTGAATTTTTTGTTAGGGGGGTGGGGTGCAAAAGAGGCCCACTTGTCTTTTCTTTTGGCGTGAGATGAAGAATTTAAAAGGAAACGTGCATCCATGAAAACAAAGAAGGGAATGTGCGGTAGACAAATCATGATAAAAATGCTCAATCCAAATTGCATAAACAAAACTTGCCCTCTTTGGCATTTTATGGCTAGGAGGCCGGCTAGGGCAGCTTCTTAACTTTTTCTTCACCATTTTTTCCTTAATTAAATCTTAAATCCATCTTAAATTTGAGTTTTTTTAATGTAAGTGAAAAGATGTTTGTAAGAATTCCGAGGAAGAGACGAAGTTGCTGAAATAAGCAAACGAGCCTTCTTCCAAGCTCAACATGTTCAATCAACTCATTAGTTCATGACTAGCTTGTCTTTGGAATCCGATGAAACATATTTGTAGTCAATTTGTAGCTAAAAAAACTTAATGGTTTTCTTTAAATAAAAAAAAAAGATTTAGTCATTACAATTCTATAGAGGGGTGGACGTAAGGGGATCAAAATCGTGTCGAAACTCGATTTCTTACGTGTGATTTAAAAGAAAAAAAAAATTATGTTACTCATTCTCTCTCGAAATTTCAGATTTAACCTCTCTCATAATTATGGATCCACCCTTAAGTGTGATTTGAAAAATTACGATTGAAGACAACAAATTGGTAATATTTTTTTTAATGACTGAGGGTAACCCACCACCCTAGGCTAACCATAGATGACAGAAAACACATAGCGGTTATAGTGGGATTTGAAAACACATAGCGGGCCACCCACCTTCACCACTATGTCATCCCAGGGGACAACAAATTGGTACTTTTGAAATTTGATTAGGTAGACATTCTTGAAATTTTGTCTTCCAATGGAAGTTAGAAGATCCATAAACTAACCATTTTTGGCTTGTTATTATGTTAGCCATTGAAAGTGATATTCTTTTTCTTGTATGTATATATAAACCCTAGTTAGTACTGGAAGATGAAATTGGTTCCTTCTACTCTCATCTCCCCATAATTCTCTCTCTCTAAATTTCACAGTGAACATGTATAGAAAGGGACAAGTACTATATTCTCTTTCTCTCTCATATTAAGCTTTTGAATCTCCCAATTACAAACAAAAAAGCCCTAATTCTCCCAAACACACAAAATCAGGTGAAAATTTTACTATGAAAGCAGAAGTAAGAGGGAAGAATAATAATCCTTCCAATATTGCCCTTCAAAACCCTAATCTCTTCACCACCTCAGAAAGCTCCATCTCCGGCGCTCTGACCGGATGCCTCAGCAACCTCGACGGCGCGTGCATCGAGAAGCTCCTCCTCCACTGCGCCGCCGCTCTGGAGCGAAACGACGTGACGTTGGCGCAGCAAGTGATGTGGGTGCTCAACAACGTTGCCTCCTCCCTCGGCGATCGCAATCAACGCCTCGCCTCCTACTTCCTCCGCGCACTGATTTCCAAAGCCTCTAGGGTTTGCCCCACCACCGTGAGCTTCAAACCGGCCGCCTCCCACCACCGCCTCATGTCCGTCACCGAGCTCGCCGGATACGTCGATCTCATCCCATGGCACAGATTCGGATTCTGCGCAGCGAACAGCGCAATTTTGCAATCGATTCTAGGGTTTCAAAAAGTGCATATTTTGGATTTCAGCATCACTCATTGTATGCAATGGCCGACGCTGATCGACGCGTTGGCGAAACAATCTGACGGCTCTCCTTCTCTCAGGCTAACCGTCCTCTCATCGCGGCCGCCGGTTCCGCCGTTGCTGAACGTCTCGATCGAGGAAGTCGGTCAACGGCTGGTCAACTTCGCGAAGCTTCGAGACGTCCAGTTCGAGTTCAACGTGATCGAACTCGGAGGCGAATCGCCCCTCCACTACGAGTTTCTGCTGAGTCAACTCACCGCTCCGGCTCTCGAACTCCGCTCCGATGAGGCGTTGGTCGTCAACTGCCAGAACTGGCTCCGCTATCTCCCCGACGAAGAAGTCTCCGATCAAATAAGCTACCGCGATTCATTCTTAGAAATGATCCGTAATTTAAATCCATGTATCGTCACAACCGTCGATGAGGATTGCGATCTCGGATCATCCAACGGTCTAGCTTCGAGGATCACCACGTGCTTCAACTACATGTGGATCCCGTTCGACGCGCTCGAGACATTCCTGCCGAAAAACAGCCCTCAGCGGATCGAATACGAATCGGATATCGGACATAAGATCGAGAATATAGTCGGATTCGAGGGCTTCCAAAGGATCGAGAGGCTCGAATCCGGTGCGAAACTGTCGCATCGTATGACGGCTGCGGGTTTCGCTAGCGTCACCTTGGGTGAGGAGACGGTGAGGGAGGTGAAGGCGTTGCTTGACGAGCATGCGAGCGGTTGGGGGATGAAGAAGGAGGAGGACATGCTGGTGCTGACGTGGAAAGGTCATAGCTCGGTCTTCGCCGCGGTGTGGGTCCCATGCGCACACGTGGCGTGACACGTGGTTTGTTATTTTTTTAAGGTTGAGTAGGAGTACTAGGATCATCAGTTCATGCTGAATTGACTTAATAACTAGGGCTCAATTGATTTGTAATGGGATGAGAGAGAATTTGATAGGTGGTCATGGTAGGTTGTAAGAGAGAGAATAGAGAGATCGATGTCTAGGTTTTTTCTTTAATCTAATATTGTCGCAGCTTTCGAAAAGATGCAATAATATGCACATGAGACAAAGAGCAATCAACCTAGCTAGCTAACTTTAGGACAACAATTCCATCTACTTTATATGATATGATAAGATGAATTTAGCTTCTCTTTTTTAGGCCTTGTTTACATAGTAGTTATATACTACTCCCTCCATCCCATAGAAAGTGTCTCCGTTTCCTTTTCGGAGTGTCCCATAGAAAGTGTCTCCTTTCCGAAAAAGTAAATGGACCCTACACCTTTACCAACTCAAATCAATTCAAAACAATTAATTAATTGCATGAGTCTCACCTCTCTACCTTACAAACCAATTCTAAATAATTTATTAATTGAATGAGTCTCGCATCTTTACCAACTAAAATCAACTCTCCTAAAACTCCGTGTCCCATAGAAATGAGACACTTTCTATGAGACGGAGGGAGTACAATTTATTTGATTTTATTCTTTAAAAAATAAGCCGTGATGGGAGAGTTTATTGAAATTGGTTGCAAGCCTTCTATAAGTTTTTTATGATTAATTTCATACATTAATCGTAATAAACTTTTACTAAAACAAAAGAATTTCAGCAGTTTTTTAAGTTTGGTTCGGTTAAAAAATATTTATGATAATATATACTCTCTATCTCACATAACTCATTTTATTTTCAAATAAAAAAGAGTGTCATATATACCTTAATCAACTCAAATCAACTTAAAATATTAATTTATTGTATATGCCCACATCTTTACCATACATGCTTATTATAAATAATTAATCAATAATATGGGTCTCACACCTTTATCAATCCAAACCAATTTTCCTAAGTAACCGCCCTGAATAGAAACGAGAATGGAAAAGATGAAGTCATTAATAAATTGTTTTTTATATCTTGAAAATTATTTCTTCATAAGCCCACGGCTTAAATAATCTTGATTGATCTAAATTTGTAATTTCTGAAAATTGGCTAGAGGGAGAGGGCCTCAACTGAATTGGCCCAACATATTCGTGATGGGCCGTTAACTACAACATGAATTAATTTGACAATATAAATAGCTGAAAATACAAAAAAGACAAAATAATACACTAAATAAGAATAAAGTGCAAATGAGAAATTGACTCGAGAATAAATCCAAACATAGATATACTACTAAAAGCATTTTATTAATTGACAGTCCAAAAGCAGATGGAGCCTCAAAAATAAGAATTTTAAATATAAATAATAATGATGAACATTCTTTTTATACCCCTGTCCTAAAAAGCAATCCCTACTCAGTCCAACCACCTCTTCTCTAATCATGGTAGTTAATGTGGGCCCACCCACCCTATTGTTTTTAAATTCTGGGAAAATCTGTAGCTTAAGATTATGATTCTCATGCAAAATTAAATACTTGTTCTATCAGCAGCCCATAACTTATTCATTGAGAATCTTTTCCTCACTAAGTATTACTCCCTCCGTCCCTAATATATATGCCTACTTTTTTTTTCGTGTGTCCCAAATTTATATGCCTATTAGAATTTTTTTTGTATCTAACTAATTCTTTCACCAACTTCAATAAATCTAATTAATATGATAACATAGAAAAAGATTATTTTATCCAACTTTTATAATAGCAAACACAATTATGATATTAACTTTTTAGTAATTTACTTTAACTTACTCAAATTCCAATACCAACATTTATCTAACTTTCGTATCATTAAATTTTTTCTTAATCTATGTGAAAAAGTAAATGGGCATATAAAATAAGGACGGAGGGAGTACTACTATTATTAAATTATCTCACTTTTACATCATAATCATTCCAAAACAAGAATAGATACAAATTAATGAATTATTCAGAGCTGCCTAATTTCTTCATATCTAATTCGTGTTATCAATGGAATAGAAATACATATCTCCATCTAATAAGAAAATATATGCCCTAGTATGTACTCCCTCCATCTCATTTCAATAATCCAATAATTCCTCCGTACCAGTCGACTTATCTTGTTTGCTTCGGCACGGATATTTTGGTAAGTGGGTGATTGTGTGTAGATAAGTGGGTGAATGTGTGTAGAAAGATAGGTTCCACAAAGAAAAAATGAGAGTTTGTGTCGTAATTATTTTTCTTTTAGAAAACAAAACAAGTCGGGTGGGACGGCCCGAAAGAAATACAGGATAAGTCCGGCGGGATGGACAGAGTATTTCTTTTTTTCATAAAATAATATTCTACATAATTTAGTAGACTCTACTACTTTATTACTTGTCTAAACACAACCAATAATTTTTTCTTAGTATTCGTGCCGAAAATAAACTGGACAATTAAAGTGAGAGTGGAGGAGTATTTGTTAACTATAGGGAATGAGTTATTTTAAGTATTTTGAATTAAATAGAGACATGTATCCTAAATTCCAATAGTGAATTGAACAATGTAACTCATTATCAAATTATCTTTTGGTCAATGAATCAAATAACTCCATATAACACGAGTACGTAAATAGTTTGTGTCTCGATATAATGGCGTATACAAGAGGGACCCTTCTCCCACGATCATGTTGAAAATCCTATTCTTATGTGTCGGAGATACGTCTCGTAATTCTGAATCTGTCCTTGTCAAAACATGAACTTGTTTATGCTTTGGAGCAATTTATATTTTGAGAACTATATCGGCATGCATGAATTAAAAGCGTTGTTTAATGGAAAAAGGAATGAAAAAGTTGATGGAGAATCTAAAGGCTATCTCTTGAATGAACAAAGGCTTGAAAAGTCGTGCCAACGTTTGTCAGGCATGCGTTTCTTGAATCTTTTGGTTGATAGAAAATTGAAAATTAAAATCGTAATTTCAGTGATGTAGGGAATTTTCATTAGCTGATTTTCTGTTCTTTTTCCATTGGTATTATCCAACATTCTCTTCTAAATCTAAACATATAATTGGGTCGGCGTGGAGAATAAACAGTCAAATCCATATTACAATAATTAATAATAGTGTTTTTGATTATTTTTGGTTGAATTATTTCTTACCACGTTTATTGAATCTTTCTTTTTCGGTATCAATGTGTGCTATACTCTATTGCGGATCCAAAATACATAATTAGGGATCAGATCGCTTGTCCCAATTTCATGTCCAAGTGTTGCACACTAAGTATTACGAATTATTCATAAAATCGTATAATAAGGTATTTATAGTCATGCATGAGATAATATTGGGACAGAAAATCTAGGACATTTGATCTCCTCCCTATAATTAGACTTAGTCGGATTTTCCAAAAGTATAAAAAAATTACGAAAAATACTTGGAAGAATTATTATATAAATTTGATGAAAACTTTTTGACTAGAATAGTGGCTGTATTCAACATTCCTTTTTCATGTCCTTCACTCCAATAGATGGGAATGTGTCTTGAAATTAAAGCCTTCTGCATCGAAGTTATAGCCTCAGTGCGCAATGCTATCTTTTTTTCACATTTCCAATCTCATTTTCTTTTAAATCTTTTTCTATTAGTTTATCATTTGAAATCTTTAAAATAATTCATCTAATTTTCCCACATTTGCAAATTGAAACATGTACAAAAATCTGATTTTTTTTTAATGGCAACAGCCGCTACCGAAGTGCGCATTGAGTAAATGTTAGTTAGGCTCAGGCTCACACATAGCAGTCTTGGTGGGTTTTGAACCTATGACTTTTCGGCTACAAACTACTCACCTTAGCCGCTATGACATTCCAAGGGGACTCGTGTAAATCAATAATTATTTGATAGGAAAGGGAATGTACGTATATTTTGAATACACTGCCCTTATTGGACAGATTGTATATATGATGACTCGTAATTATAAGACAATGATTTGTCGCAGATAATTTTAGGTAGTCTAGCCATGCATATTCCTACTTTTTCCATTCATATATTTTTATTCGAGATAAATGCAAATGAAAGATTAGTTAAGATGCTATTACATTATGTTTAGGATTGTAATAAACGATCTCAGTTCAATTCTCTTTAGCATGTAGCCTATTATTGTTATTAAAGTAATAATACCATGATTTGTACTATATACTGTTAATTATTAGTGACTTTTTAATTTGAAATTCATATTTCATTAATTCTCACAACACAAAAGCGTTCTTGCAAAGAATTCATTCAGAATGCAGAAAATTAATTCATAAAGCTCTTTTCGTATCGTTTGGGGGAGAGAGAGAGAGAGTGTGTGGTTGATACATATATATATATATATGATATGTATATATGGTTCATAGGGATCCGAGCAGAAAGGAAGGTGACAGTAATGATGGAGGCTTAAAAGATGTTATATTTTGCATGCAAATGTGAAATGGAGAAATAAAGGATAAAGAAGCCATGAGCTCCTCTTCTCTTTATCTTTTCCTTTTTTTCAATTTCCTTTCCGCTCACCCCTTACATCCCATCTTTAATCACCCCTCATACTTCCCTCTTTGATTTCAGTACCATAAAGCTTCTCTCTCTCTCACTCAAATACCCCTTGCGATTTTGCAACAAGTATATGAATTAATTTATGGTTTAGTTTATTTGGAATGATACAGGTTTAAGGTGTTTAGTCCGTGACCGAAAGCTCATGGTTTCAAAACCCATCGAGACGGCTGTGTGTGAGCTTGTTACCTATGGTTAGCCCAGGGCGTCCAGCCCCTCTGTATGGTTTGCAGGCTAGTGCGCACTAGGGTAGCGATTGTAGATTACCCGTCATTTAAAATATATATATATATATATATATATATATATATATATATATGAGGAGATTCAAATGTGAACAACCTATTATCGTGTGAACGTATGAACACTGCACTTTAAAGACAAATGTACTGCACTTTGAAGGCAAAGATACGTGCAGTATATTTGTCTTTAAGTGCAGTACGTAAAGTGCAGCATTTAAAGTGCAATATATTTATCTAAAAGTGTAGTACATTTGTTTTTAAAGTGCAATATTTATACGGAACCACTCCCTATATATATATATGGTTCACTATACATGGTGAAGGTTTTTAATTAAAATCATAAGTTTTGATTAAGTTGAAGAAAAGAAAGAGATGTAATAAGGGAATAATTTGATTTACTTTTGTTTATGGATCCCGAAGTCCGAGGAATATTTAAGAGAATGGAATAAATGGATAAAGTTAGAATAAAAGGATAAAAGGAGGAAATTAAAAGCAAGAAATGATTGCCCATAAAACAAAGGGTTTTGAGATGATGGCAATGCACACTTTCTTTGTTTAAACCTTGTTCACACTCATCCCATTTTAATTTCACACACTAAAGCTTGTATATAATTTGTACAAGAAAATGGAAATTGGAAGAACTAATGGAGAAATAAAGCTTATTATTGTTGAATTAAAATGTAATATAACTAGTTGAGTTTTATGAGGAAAAAAGAGCTACAGTCCCTTTCAGATGTCCGCATTAGATAAACTCTACTCGTATACAATAACTTTCGTAGCTTCTAAATTATACGAATATAATTTATGGAACAAAAGGTTTCTTGTAAGAAGTACAAACTCTTTCATTAATTCTTCATCTTTTTCAAGTACTTTTATCAACTCATCAAAGATAATTTCCCAATGATTTGAAGGGATCCATTTTCTTTATATTTCTTTTTGTTTCATACTGTGAATCTTGTTAGTAAAACATAGATTTAAAGTGGGATAGAATTGCATTAATTCTTGTTGTCCCACATAATTATTCTAAGTCGGTAATGATCAGTCACTGCTCAAATTCCACTTTTTAGCTTTCTGATGAAATCTTTCATTTTGTTAATTGAAAATTTAAACAGTCATTAAAAGATGATTATCGTGCCGCTATTTTTTAATTAAAAAAAATTCATTAAAAATCTTTTCTTGATTTACCAAAAAGTAAAACAAGTGGGTTGTGGGAGAAGCAAGTTTAACACCAATCCGGATCTTCGACCCATTTTATGAAGACCACTCAATGGCCCACCAATCACACGGTGTCACATGTATTTTTACCAATAAACAAATACTTTACTGGTAAAAATATGGCCCACCAATACACGCATGATACCGTGTGATTGGTAGGCCACTGAGTGGTCCGTCCAAAAATGGGTCAGATAATCGTGCGACGTTTAACACATACTCATCTTTTCTAGTCCAACTAGACTCCAAAACTAAAGGTTTCTTGCATGAGAGAGAGAGAGAGTTACTCCTTGGGGTTTGGGGGAATAAAACATACTGTGTGTCTACGAGAATTGGCGTGACAATATGATCGCAAATCTTTTTCATCACTTTAGTAACTAATGAGAGAGAAAATATAAATTAATAATAATGCATACATAAAGGCAAAATAAAAAGGAGCATGCACACATTTACATGCAATGAACAAATGGCAAACATGAAAAAGGCTAAAATACCAACTTTCTCTTTTTATCTCTCGTTAAACCTTACTTTCCTTTCCACCTTTTTTTTCTCTTTTACTACTTTACTTGAATTTATACTGACCTCTGTCGTCGCCATGTCTCTCTATCATTCAAACCTATAGATCGTTTCAAAATTAAACTGCAATCAATATTTCTTTTCCCCACATACTAAAAAGAAAATACTGGAGCCCTTTGCCTTCAAATGTAACCTGCAGCCGCTACCGTGCGCACTGGGTAAACCTCTGTGTTCTAGCCTATAAACAACACATGAGATTTCAACCAGCCTAGACTTACGATAGGTGACAGACTCACACATAACGGTCTTGGTGGGTTTTGAACTTATAACCTTCCACCATAAGCTACTAACCTTAACAGCTATGCCGTCCCAAAGGGACAGTGTGACAGTTTTTAAAGAGAGTTGTTAGTTGTGTGTAGAGTGATCTAAATATGTGGGTCTCACAAAAAAGTTAAGTGTGATAATTTGCTCAAAAAGAAAATAGAACAATATATTTAGGACGATCCAAAAAAAATATTGGACAATATAATTAAGACGGAGGGAGCATATCATATACTATACTCACTCCAAAAACCTCAATATATAGTGTCGGACACACACGATACTTCCATAGCCGAGCCCAACAATCAAATATATTTCCTATAATTTTTACTTCTAAATTTTTAAGAATATTTGTTGTTGAGCTATATATATTGATCTTATAATATTACTTTCTTGTGTATTATTCAAATTTCATTTTTATTTGTCTATTTTAAATTTATTATTTTTATTTTAAATTTATTTATAAATATATTAATGTTTAAAACGTCGTGTCATGCTCTAAGTTTTTCAAAAAAAAAAACAATGTCTACCACCTAAGTTATGCCATATCCAGTGGCGTAGCTACATGGGTTGGTGGGGGCCAGTACCCCATGAACTATCAAGATTAATTATGTATTTTTCAAACAATTTTAACAATTGGTCTAGTGGTTAGATTTTGTGTTGGTGTTAGGGGTGTTTCGGTACGGTATACCGGACCAAATTTGTCATACCTTATACCTTACTGACAGTAACGGTATGAGATTTTTCATACCGTTACCGTACCGTTGACTTCGGTATACCGAAGATCGGTATACCGAAAGTTCGGTATCAAAGATTTAGCATACCGTTGCCGTGTTGGATTTACGGTATACCGTTAACCTTCACGGTATACCGAAGGTTGACGGTATACCGGAAATTAAAATCATACTAAAAAATAAAATATATGAAATAAGAGTAATATCATATTAATACAAAAACACAATATATAGATATTCTATTTATATCATGGTAACATTATACATATGAGTTGATATATTAATTTATATCATGATAAGAGTTGCTATATTAATTTATGTCATGAATCAAGATAACACAATATATAGATATTACATAAATATAATATAATGATAGAAAGATAAATAAAGTTAAGAATATTTATTCATATATAATATTTGTCATCGGCAAAATCAAATAAGTGCAGGTACGTACCGTAGGTTCGGTATGTGTCGGTATGTGTCGGTATACCACGGTATGAGAAAACTCATACCGTTACCGTACCAAAAATTTACGGTACGGTATGATACCGTGATTTTCGGCACGGTATACCGTTAAATTCGGTTTTCCCGATATTTTTTCGGTACGATATGCACGGTATACGATATTTTCGGTAAAATTATACACCCCTAGTTGGTGTTCCTACGGTCCCGGGTTCAAATCCCAAAAATCATCTTAGTCCACTTTTTTTACCTTTTCTTTGCACCTTTAAGATCTTGAATTTTTTTCCTCTTTTTTTTAAATATTTTCTTTGCACCTTTAAGAATTAAGATTAAAAATTTTCTAAAATGCAATATAATGCATGTAAAATCTTTTTTTTCCCTTATTTATGTTAACAATCATTATTTACGTAAATTTTAACCTTTTCTTTGCACATTTAAGAAATTAAGATAAAAATATGTTAAAATCTTGAATCTTTTTCCTTTTTCTTTGCACCTTTAAAAATAAAGATTAAAAAATTTCTAAAATGCAATATAATGCATGTAAAATCTTTTTTTATTTATTTATGTTAACAATCATTATTTAAATAAATTTTAAGCGTCTTTTTTTTTGTTGGGCCCCATTACCCAAATTTTCTAGCTACGCCACTGGTCGTATCCTATATCAGTGCAATTTAAACTACACACAAACACACAGATACATATTTATATATACACATTAAGGGTATCGATTTGATAGGAATCATAACATAGGTATAATTATTGTGTACTTTATTCGTAATCATTTATATTTTTTATGGCACAAAATAATGTATTTCGATACTTGTGCCCGTCTACAAAAAACGTACATGGAATATTGCAGACCACATTCAATCTGACATTCAACAAGTAGACGAAGAGTGCAGATTGGTTTCTAATTTCTGTATAAAATGTAGTTCCTACATGATCTACTTTATTTTTTTTGATAGGTATAATTATTGTGTACTCTATTCCTTGTGCAGTAGCTCTCCCTTTAATGTGACAGAGTGACAGACAAATCACATAGTGGTATTGGTGGGAATTGAACCCATGACCTATCGATCCCGGGCCACCCACCTTCACCACTATGTCATCCCATGGGGACTGCATGATCCACTTTATTGTAAATACGGATAGTGGAAAACCCTAAAAAGCCCTCGAACTGAATGAGAATCTCCAACACAACCCTAAGGCGCAGTAGCTATTTAATTAGTGACGTTTATTCTTCTGAAACCACATTTCAAGACCCCAATTTTGCAAGCTCATAACTTCCAAGCAAGCGACAATTCCAAACTCACACACCCACGCGTAATTACACACACAGTGAGAGACAACGGTTGGGGGGTGTGGTTTAATTTGGTAGAGGGTGATACATATAGAGCCGTGTATCTATCATCCAGCCACCATAGGCTCGCCGTCCGTACCGCCGGGGGGGTGTTGGGGGGTGGGGTTTCAGCCAAGCTATGCGCGCAGGAGCCTGCGCACCGCCGTACATCCTCTCCGCGGAGGCCGCCGCCGCGCTCAAGCACTCCCTCATCCTCTCCCGCCGCCGCGGCCACGCTCAGGTCACCCCACTCCACGTCGCCGCCACTCTCTTGACTCCCCGCACCAGCCTCCTCCGCCTCGCATGCCTAAGCTCCGCACCGCCGCCGGCGCCGCCGCACCACCACCACCCACTCCAATGCCGCGCGTTGGAGCTCTGCTTCAACGTCGCCCTCAACCGCCTCCCCGCCTCCCCCGCCGCTGCCGTCCACCACCACCAGCCTTCACTCTCAAACGCCCTAATCGCCTCCCTCAAGCGCGCCCAGGCCCACCAGCGCCGCGGCTGCTCCGACCAACAACAGCATCAACAACCACCGCTCGTCGCCGTGAAAGTCGAGCTCGAGCAGTTAACCCTCTCCATCCTCGACGACCCCAGCGTCAGCCGCGTCATGCGGGAGGCCGGCTTCTCGAGCGCCGCCGTGAAGAACAATCTAGAAGACTACACCAACTCCGCCTCCTCCGTCTTCCAATTCTACAACACCGCCGCCACCTCGCCGCCGCCCGAACCTCACAGACCGATCCTAAACCCTACTCCTCTCTTCCAACCCCATCTCTTCTCTCTCTCCTCCCACCCCCAAACCCCTTTTCTCTCTCCTCAAAAGAAACCCCACTTCCTCTGCATGGAAGACGTCAAATGCCAGATGAAGCAGCCGCCGTTGGATCTTGAGTGGGATCTTCAATCTGCGTCTGTTTCTTCAGGTGGCCTTCGATTGAGCCTCAGTACAAGGTCAGTCTTTTTTTTTTAATTAATTTTTAATTCTTTTGTCATCATTAGAGTTGAAGATTTTACTATTTTTGATTAGTTATGGAGATATGCATGTAATGGTGTGTGTTTTCTTAGGCAAGAATCTGACAACCATATATGTGAATTGTCTGTGTCATGAGAGAGAGTGAAAAAAGATGTGTGGATTGGTCAAATCATTCGTAGACTTATTTTGTATGGACATGATGATTGTGTAATGTGCAGTTTGTCTTGACTGAGCAAGTGAAAATGATTTGGATTGAGATAGTTTGACTAGCAAACTTTGATTTTGGACTAAATTTCCATTTTTGTTTGTAATCAGTCCGGATCCTCTGTCCCACTTTCTTGTGTCCCATTTGTGTCCTACTATCATTTTTAACTGTTAGCAACTAGTTCCTTACGATAACCTTAAAATTCAAATCGTAAGCACCTAGATGCTTAAAAATGACAGTGGGATACAAATGAGACACAAAAAAAATGGGACAGAAAATCCTATGCAGTTTGTAACGTGGTGTATTTTCGATCGGAGCGGCTTGTCTGTACCACTTTCATATATCCTTACGTGTACTACACCACAAGAGTATTGGCATGTGACATTTCTCATTAAAATCAAGTAAGTCATATTTAACACATGCCAATACACTTGTGGTGTGGTACACACAAGAATATACAAAAGTGATACACACAAACTTTTGTGATTTTCGATTTTGATTCAGTATTATCGTATATTATATTTTGATCTTGTAATTTGAAAGAGAAAGTCTATTTAACATCATTTCACTGTTATCGATAACCTTTTCTAGTTACCAATAATATAATAAATTACGGGTAAATTACGCAATATAAAAGGAGTCCGTCAAGAACTCTCTGCTGAGGATAAAAATGGAAAAGATGACAAAAAGATGACAATACAGTAATAAAATCATAAAATAGCTACATTATAGGACTAAAATCGATATTTAGTCCAGATTTTTACGCTAGTTGAAAATTTAATTAATTAGCACCAAATATTCTTATGAAAGCAGCATTTTGTATTTTATTTTTTTCTCTATATATTCATGTGGTTTTTTGTGAATTCCTGCATGCCAATTTGTTTGTACTGAACCCTTGTGCAGTGGGAGGGATTCAACAAATGCATTCTCAGAAAACTCATCTCCAGTTTCAGACAAAAATCTGTTGTCTCTGAAGGAGGAAACACATGTTCTCACATGCTGTCAAGAATGCAGATTCAAGTATGAAAAAGAAGTAACCTTGAAATCTTTTTCAAATAAAGAAACTGCTTCAGCCCAGTTGCCTTCTTGGCTCAAACCACATGCTAATCAAACACTTGAGAAGGTACTAAATTTGCCTAACCCTTTGTCCTTTTTCTTACATAATTATGGTTGGATTTTAATTTTTATTTAGTATAGTGTTTGATTAAGAATTGCTTTCACTTAGGATGATTTGGATCAGCTAAGGAAGAAGTATAACAAACTGTGCATGAGTCTTCATCATGGAAATCAAAATCCATGCACTAATCAAGGCTATCTTGGGAGGAATCACTACTCCACTTCATACAATCCATCTTCATCTGGTTTTTCTTCTTCCAAGCTTAATCAAAGCGCTAGCACTCTGCCTCGGTTCCGAAGGCAACAACCGTGCCACGTGGAGTTCACCTCTAGCAATGGAAGCTCCAAGAATAGATCAAATGAGCCTAATTTGGATTCACTTCAGATGATGGAGGATAAGGAAGTGAAAACCACGCTTGCTTTGGGGAATTCGACGTATACTAACGAAATGAAACACGAGAAATTTGTAATGTGGGACTTGCTTAAAGAGAACGTGCCATGGCAAATGGAAGCCATCCCTTCAATCATAGAGGCATTGATGGATTCCGAAGCCACGAATCGTGATCAGTTTCTGCTTTTGCAGGGGAACGATAATATCGCGAAAAGAAGATTAGCTCTTGTCGTAGCAGAATCCATGTCCGGTTCTCTCATTTGCATGAACATGAGAGGCAATGACAAAACAAGCAGCGAACACCGCGAGATGATGGAGATAGTCTTGAGGAGTAGTAATGAGAAGGTGGTTGTGTTAATTGAAGATGTTGAGTTTGCTGATCATGAGCTGGTTAAGTTTCTTGCTAGTGTCTTTGAGGCCGGGAGGAGAGACACGGGGCGTGTAATCTTCATCCTAACAACGGGTGGGGACGAAATCTGCAATTTGGACTCTGTGGTTCATATGAAGGTAATTGTCTACAACACTGGTTTGCAAATGCCTACGCATCTTGATCACAAGCGCGGAGCGGGTTGGGACCCGATGGCGGATAGGAGGAAGGTTAGAAGGAGTAATGAAATGGAAGAAGTGTCTTCTGGGATGAGAAGACAGGCAAGCCCTAATGGCCTAGACCTCAACATCATGGCTGATGAGGAGGAAGACAAGTTAGAAGATTTGAGCCCTGTCTCGAGTGACTTGACCACAATGGAGCCACCCCACAACTCACTCACATTCCTCAACAAGATCAAGAATAGGTTCGTTCTCAATAGGGGTTCTGATCAAGACAAGCAGGCCAAAGAGATGTTCATTTCCCAGTTCAAGAGAGCCTTCCGTGAGGCGAGCGGGTTAAGCAATCTGACTGTAGAAGAGAAGGTATTGGAGAATGTCTTGGAAGGGTCTGGGCTGTATCTCAACGGATCGTTTGAAAAATGGTTGAAAGACATTTTTCAGACAAGCTTAGGGGGAGTTAGTGATGAAGTTAGTGTTAGGGTGTGTTTAGTAGGAGAGGGGGGGAGTTGTGAAAAGGATGGGTTCATGGGGACAAGTCTTCCTAAGAGGATCCCAGTTTCTTACATAGGTTGAGTCACCTTGTAATATATTTCACCTTTCCTAGGTTGTTCTAGGTTCTAACACAATGTTTGCCTTGTTTTTACTGCTTTTTTTTTTATCCTGTTCTAATTTAAGTTCTTGTTGTGATCAGCTCCACACTCTCTCGCATATTTAACCACAGTAAATATATCATTACAATGATAAAATGGCCAACTATAGGCTCATTATTGAAACAATTTCTTTTCTTATCCTTGATTTATTTTTAATGGCAAATTCTCCATTACCACTTGAAAATTGGACCACATTATGTATTTCATGATGAGGAACATGTATATGAAATGGACATGTATATAAAAGTAACAATGTGTTGAAGAAAGATTTAATATTTTGATAATCATAACGAGCATGGCTTAAATCGTGCAGAGTATATGATTTTCTTTATACTGTTTAAAAATTTATTATTTCGACTCTCAAAATTATTTATTTCTTTCCATAATTCTGAATTTCGGACCCGCTTTTGAAAAGAGTGCATGTTCGAATTTGGGTTAATAGCAGCTAAACCCCTGTTATTTAACTTAAGTGCAAATTGCCCCCTATAATTTTAGAAGGTACTCAAGTCCCTTATGGTTTACACAAAGATGTTATTCGCCTCTCTATGGTTTTATATAAATGCAAATTATCCCCCGTGATTTCACGTAAGTGCACTGAACCTCCTTGTGATTTACAAATCGGTGCAATCCACCCTCTCCACTTGAATATGGTAAAATACAATTACAAGCCATTTTCATGATTTAATAAGTTTTATCTTAATATTTATGATATTATCTTAATATATGTACTATATGTTTGACATTTTTGTCCAAACAAGTGGGACCATGTGCAACGAAATAAATACCACATGAAGGTATATTGCACTTTTTTAAACCATAGGGGTAAATTGCACCTTATTGAAACTATTAGGGGTTAAATTGCATCTATCTTGTTTGAATTTAGCCTCTTGCATGAAAAAGAATGTACTTGTCCTAAACTGCTCCATTACATGACAATGCCACTTTATTTATTTTTTTGCTGGTAGTGTTTGCATCATTGCTTTAACTTATCAAGAAATTGAAGACATGATTGCATGAACCGGCCTAGATGGGATAATGTCTCCATATGATTGAGAAATGTCATGATTTCAAATTTGGAAAAAGTAACAAAATGATGCACCTACTGCAAAAAAGGTTGTACTCGATGCAGCATCAATTTGTTTCTCTTTTTTATAGAAATTTATTATATGGAAATGATTGTAGCAATTTGTACTTTTTGGTGCATGACTAGCAATCCAAGTAAAGGATATTGGTTTTTTAAGCTTGCGCGATCGGGAGGAGATCCTTTGTTTTTATTATTATGTCTCATATCTATAAAAGCAAACTGTTATTTTGAGTAGATTATCCAATCTTTATACATAATTTTATCGTGAGACAATATTTAAATATAATTTTGAGACAGACGATCTACTTCCCTCACGGCCTATGCCTTATAATTAATAAATTAATTTAAGATATTATATATTTAAATACATAATAACATCTTGATAAATCTTCAACTAAAAAATATAATTATTATATGTATGTGTGTTAAATCATTATATATAGAAGATAATTTAAAATATTAAACAAAATAACAATCAAAATGCACCTCCCATAAGAAAGTGGAATATCATTATTAAATTAGCAAAATAAAAATTGAATTGTTTAGCTGTACAACTACACCTTCGTCAGTGCAACAGATCCTTATACGGATTGGGTTATGAAGGTGTAGTGGGCCCGTTAGAAACCGTCCCGCTTTGGCCCACACCCGAAAACGGAAATGGACCGAGTAACCCAACAATCTGACGAGTCACCAAAGAAAGCCCATTTTCTGGTGGGACCAACTGCTAACGTGGCACGACATTTTTCAGACACAATATTACGAAAGTGTCACATTATGTCTTAAAAATATTAAATTATTTAAATATATATACCATATATGTATAAATGATATGTTGGATTGCAACAAATTTGTGAATAGAAAATAATATCCGTTCAAGTTCCTTTTCCTGCAGAATCATTTAGACCTATCAGAGATTGTTCATGATTGAGATTTCTTGAAATAATGTAAAGAAAATGTCATCCACACTTTTTGTAATATTTAAATTGATCTTTAGTCTTTCAATTGAATTATATAAACATAAATATCTTAATTTCGTCTGTCATATTCGGCTTCCTTTTTTTCCTCACCTTCTTTTTCTGCTGATAGTGCTCCCTTGTAGTATTAACTTTGTTACAAGATCTAAATACATACGTTTATTTGCTTAACTTCTTCCTTAAAGTAACAAATTCGGTTGTTTACGATTTAAAAATTGAAGGAAAGTCGCGAATAGGAGAACGAATTTGCTGGAAAAAAATTATGAAGTTTAGGCTTATATGACTCAATTGAAAAATAGATGACCAATTTGACTGTTATAGGAAAGGTGGAGGGACAAATGTGATGATATGTTTAGACTTATATGACTCATTGAAAACTGAAGGATCAATTTGACAGTTTACTCGAAAATAAGCACTAATACTCCCCCCATCCTATAAATCTTGTTCCGTTTTTTTTTGTTGTCCCATAAATTTTGTTTTATTTCTTAAATGTCAAGATTTTATGGTTAGAGCATCTTCAACCCAACTGCAATTTGAGTTTTGCAATTGGGGAATTGGTCCAACCAAGCTAAAAAAAACTGCAAAATACTTTTTTTTATAGCTATTTTTGTACATTTCCTGGTTAGGAATGAGTTTTATTGTAACTCATGCTATACGTGTATATGTTATAAAATTAAGATAAGATAAATTCTTCATATAATACTAGTTAGAAGATTTATGAATAAAAGTTCATGCAGCAAAAATTTAGAATATTTTATTATTAAATCTTTTAACATTTTTTTATAAAGTTGTATAATTAATAATTATTTAATATATATTTAATTATTAATTTTTTTTTATTACTTATCAAGTATCTTATAAAAATTAAATTTATATTCAATAATTTAGTAATAGGAAAATTGAATATACCAATGTGCAATTTAGAAAAATTTGCAGGTAGAATTGAAAGGTGTTTAGTGAAAAAATATAAAAATATATTCTTTTGAGTTTGATTTTGATTTTAATGATTGGAGATCAATTACTGTTTGATGTAACAGAAATTAAAAAATAGGAATGTGTTTTGAGTTTTTGTTTGGAGATGCTCTTAGGATTTATCCATAATTTGAATGACTCACAATTTTATATACAACTATCAATTTTCCTTAATAATGAGATCGGAAAGTACGAGATAAGATTTATGGACTAAGAGAACCTTCTCTTTTTTTTTGATAATGAAATTAACCCGCAGCTACTATTAAAATACGCATTAAATAAACCTACTAGCCTTCTCATATGCTCTAAGATTCAAACAACGAAATCAATCACTCTATGCTAACTACAAGTGACATACTTATAGATACATGACAGTTTATGTGATAGTATGACTTACTCTTGTATAAGGGGGTGTTTGCATCAGCTTAACTTTTTCAACTTATAGCTTAATTTAAGGAAAAGCTGTTTTGAGGTGTTTTCAACAGCTTAAATTCGTAAAAATTCTCTACATTTAAGTCAAATAAGTTGAAGTTGGTTAAGTTGGTTTTTACCAACTTCTCCAACTTAATGGCATATTTGTAATTTCGGATAAGCTATGATTTGACATTTTACTTATAAATCACAAAATAAGCTACTACAGTATAAATTTTGCAAACACTATTTTTTCAACTTTTCCTGCTTTTAAGCAGTTTTTGCAAACACACCCCAAATTCTCTAATAAGCCACTTTTACCAACTTCTCCTTAATTTAAGCACTTAAAAAAAGCTTAAGCTGTTGCAAACACCCCCTAAGTCTCCACGTGCGCAAAGAGAAATTTCCCCAACTTAATCATACGCACATACGCACGTTAGCGGACTATTCTGGAACCTAACCGTTAACCTGCGCCGAATCTTCACGAGATTTGCATTCCGCCCGCTTATAAGTACCCTGTTTGTAAAATGTAACCGTGATAGAAACAGAAATATCTGAGATTTTGAATAACAAAAGCACCCTAACTACCACCAAATTAGAGACGAAATCCACACGTTGTGGGAGGTGAAGCTATGTGTTTACTAGGCTGCGGCAAGGAGGAGACGGAGGTGGAGCGGCAGCAGGCCCCGGGGTCCTGCCCCTACTGCGGCGGCAAGGTGCAAGCGGTGGATGTCAGCAGCGAGTGGCGATTCTGCTTCCTCCCGATTTGCTTCTGTTCATATTCATATCAGTCACTGGAAGAACGAGTGCAAGAAGAAGGAGTTGGAAGAGGAAAGAAGGCTGTTGAAGAAGAAGATACAGTTGGAGCGGTTGATTAGAAGGCCGTTATAAACCGCAGAAGAGCAGTTATTCCACGTCAGCAATTCCTAGCCGTTGATGAAAATGCATGGTGTAGATTGATACTTATAAAAGCGCATTTACGAAGAAGTGTGTTTCTGTTGTAACCGAAAGCAATTGATTAGAAGCTTCTAGTTACTGTAGTTAGCCTATAAAACAGAGTGTTAGATCTTGTATGTGACTTGATGATTTCGATCCATTTCAATAAACAGTTTCGTTCCTTTCTTCTCATTCAATCTCTAGGGTTTTCGTTTCGTATATGGAGTTTACAAAATCACAGTTCTAACATGGTATCAGAGCTGGATGCCGAGGCGACGAAAAATCATTTGGAGTGATCTGGTTCAAGACGAACGTGGAAATCCTAGATCATCATCTCATTCTACATCCTCTGGAGAAGAATCTTCTTCTTCTATGGCTGCTCATGGACGTTCTACGAATAATACAGATTCGCAATCGCGAATCAACGATGTATACTACCTTAATCCGCACGATCATTCTGGAATAAAACTGGTTGCTGTAGAATTCACCGGATCCAACTTCTACGCATGGAGTCGAGCTGTGCGCAGGGCTCTTGCTGGAAGAAACAAAATGTCGTTCATAGATGGTATACTTTCTCAACCTCCTGAGAACGATCCTAACTATAATGCATGGATTCAAGCTGATTTTATGGTTTTCTCTTGGATAATGAATTGCATTTGTACTGAGATATCCAAGTTCTTCATACTTAAGGACAATTCTTACCAATTGTGGTCTATTCTGCGTCAGCGGTTTGATTGTTGTAATGGACCTAAGATCTACAAACTAAAAATGGATTTAGCAGGTTTTATGCAAGGAACATAGTCCATTATGTTGTATTACAACAACCTAACTTCTATGTGGGATGAACTTGACTTGTTGTTTCCTCCTCCTAGTTGTGTATGTGATGTTGGACAGATTATTAACTCATATCATGAAAGTGAAAAGCTAATGCAGTTCTTACACTACAAAATTTAAGCATTTTACCGACGGAATTGCCGACGGAATAAAAATACGGGTCGGCTTACCGACGGAATACCGACAGAATGTTGAACGTTGATTTTACCGACGGAATGCCGACGGATTTATTCCGTCGGTGATTTAACGACGGAAGTTTTTTAATTTTTTTCTTAATTTTTTTATTACCGATGGAATATTCCGTCGGCAAAATTGGATTTTAATTTATAAATTATTTTAATTTTAAAACATTTTATTACCGACGGAAAAATCCGTCGGCAATAAGTATAAATATTATCGACGGATTATTCCGTCGGTAATCCATCGGTAAACCCTAATTAGATATACGGGCAGAAACTATCTGAACCAGCACATTTCGCTGGTTCACTTCCGCCGTCTCCCCCACGCCGGCCGATTTCTCCCCCCAGGCGTCGTCGTTGTCGCCGCCTCCCCCCTCCGTCGCCGCTGTCGTCACCTCCCCCCGCCGTCTCGTCGCTGTCGCCGCCGGCTGCCCCTCTTCTGGCACAAGAAGGTATGCTGATTCGGAAGTATTGGTTGTTTGGATTTACTCTATGAAATGATTGAGTTTTTTTAAAAATGTTTTATGATGGAATATTGTTAAGGAAAATGTTTTGGAATATAGATGAAGAAATACATTTGAATGTGATGCTTGTTGCTCTTGATAAACCCAACTTAGGCCTCATTTATTTGAAAAGAGAAGTCCGATGTTTGTTGATTTGTGTATATGCTTCTGTTTTGATTGTTTTCCTTGCAAAGAGAGGTAAACTAAGTGGCTAGTGGCTTTTCTGTTAGATGCTTCAAAAAACTTTATTGGAAGGTGAAGTGATAGAAATAGACACAGGAATTTTCTAGTTAACTTGGTATTAAGTTTAGTTGTTCCTAAGTCAATTTGAGATAAACAATAATTTAGGCAGACATCTTTTGAATAAAAAGCATAGTTTACAATTTCCACTAATCACATTATAATTGTAAGGTATACTAGCGCGATAACCATGCACCACAGCTACCTTTACAAATGACTTTTCCTATATTTTCCAAAAATGAAAAACATATTTAATGCTCGTGTGTTTACACAGGATTGGAGTGAGCGTAGAACTTTTAGTGAACAATATTAATTAGGATTTGAAATAATGAGTCGTTCGTGGATGTATACACGGTGGGCAGTAGACGGTTCATTGAATCCTCAATTTGTGAATGACATTGAGGATTTCATTGATTGGGCAAGTAGTCAGACAGCTTACACAGACGGGGAAAAAATTAGACGTCCATGTAAAAATTGTAAGAATAAGTTGTTTTTGACTACACACATTGTAAGAGAGCACGTTTATATGAAGGGATTAGTTAAAAATTATAAAGTTTGGTCATCTCATGGGGAAAAACACATAACCCTAGATGAGCAAGCTACGAGAAATGTGCAAAATGACACGTCGACCTCCTATCAGAGGATGGTAATGGATCATGCTGGGCCAAATTATAATGATGCGGATATTGAGGAGCCACCAAATAATGAAGCAAGCAAGATCTATGAAATGTTGCAGGCAGTCGACACGGAGTTGTGGCCTGGTTGTGAGACCTACTCACAATTGTCTGCAGCAGTTCAAATGATGAACTTGAAGGCTGAGAATCATATGTCACAGAGGGGCTATGACAGGATGAGTCAAATGATCAAGAATATGCTTCCCCAAGGAAATTTGATTCTTAATAACTTCAGCCAATCTAAGAGATTGCTTAGTGGCATGGGATTGCCGGTAGAGAAGATTCACTGTTGTCCAAATTCCTGCATGATCTATTGGCGAAAAGATAATGAACTGGAGAGTTGTAAGTTTTACGGTACCTCGCGATATTTAGATTACAGTCCGAAATCTAGTAGGCAATGGAAGAAAAAATTAGTGGCCGCTAAGAAAATGTACTACTTTCCTGTATCCCCTAGACTCCAGCGGATGTATGCATCTAATGCAACTGCTCCTCACATGCGTTGGCATGCTTCATCAGTGGACGATGGAGTGATGCGTCATCCTGCAGACTCTCCAGCATGGAAGCACTTGGACTCGACGTTTCCTGATTTTGCGTCGGAGATTAGAAATGTTAGATTAGGTCTTTCTATAGACGGTTTTCAAACATTTACTCAATTTGGGAAACAATACTCTTTGTGGCCAGTTATTCTAACTCCTTACAATCTGCCGCCTATCATGTACATGAAGGATCAATTCATGTTTCTCACGGTGTTGGTGCCTGGACCTCGAAATCCAAAAGATAACTTGGATGTCTTTCTACAGCCGTTGATAGCCGAATTATTGGAGTTGTGGGAAGATGGCGTGTCTGCGTATGATGTTTCAAAGAAGCAAAATTTCAATATGCGAGCTGCTTTGCTATGGGCCATTAGTGACTTTCCGGCCTACTCAATGTTGTCTGGATGGAGTACAGCTGGGAAATTTACATGCCCACAGTGCATGGAATAATCAGATGCATTTTATCTTGAGAAGAGTGGTAAGATGTCGTGGTTTGACAATCATAGAAAGTTTCTACCACTAAGTCATCCTTTCAGACGAAATAAGAATGATTTCCTGAAAAATAAAGTTGTAGCACGTTCACCCCTTGACATGAGAACAGGAGAAGATAAACTTAGTCAAATTGAGGCTTATAATGCCGCCCACTTATACATCTTGTTGAACTGCGACGAGGTTACAGAATATCACAAGTGAGTGTTCTCTATAATTCGCTTGTTTTATTTTCTAACTTGTGTAATATATGTAACGACTTAAACCAACTTTAAGGAAGCCTATTTGAGGAAGAAATTCGGCGTGCATGTCCAAATATATCAGATGAAGATTACCAAACATCGGTTGAACAGGAATTCAGAGCTTGGTTCAAATCATATGTACGATTCAGTATCCAATCTAAATAATTTCAAACAATGTTTTCTTTTCCTAATTAGCTTCTTATGTTCTTAGGTTCCATCCCCTTATTGCAATGAGATGAATCCGTATACACGGGATTTAGCAAAAGGTCCATTAGTAGTGGCTTATATGTACCCTGGTTATGTTGTGAACGGATATAAGTTTCATACTTTATCATATGGGGTAGGAAAGTCCACTATGAATAGCGGAGTGTGTATACAAGGGCAGAATTATGGTTCTGATGCACTTGATTATTATGGACAGTTGGTGGAGATATGTGAAGTTGAGTACCCGGGTTTACCAATAAAACAAACCATGTTGTTCAAGTGCTTATGGTTTGACCTGACCCTTAGAGGGACTTATGTACATCCACAATACAAGTTGGTTTCTATCGATCAAACGAAACCGCTGTAAAACTATGAACCATTTGTCATGGCATCACAAGCGCATCAAGTGTATTACTGCTCATATCCTAGTGTGAACAAATCTAGGAAGGCGTGGTTGGAAGTATGTAAAGTTAAACCGAGATTTAAGATAGATTTGCCAACTAAATCTTCATTAGATGAAGCATTTCAAGAGGATGCCATACTAAACCCACCAGTACGTAACCACGCGACAGTAGAAGCTGATATAACATTATCTCATCCACGTCAAACAATAGAACTCGATGAGGAAGATTTTGACGAAGGAGATGATGATGAAGAAGAACATGTTTTGACATCAGAAGATGAGGACTTTAGTGATGACTAGTACAACTTACAGGTTTTAAAAGCAATTATGATATTTTTTTTGGCCAAAAGCAATTAATGATTATTCGTTGTTTTCAGGTACATGGCGCCTCCCAGAGGTCGTGGCGGCAGGACTATATCAGCTCCTGCTGGGCGTGGAGCACCCCCATCGTCGTCTGGCTATGGGGGCAATCCCCCTGAGTCGGCTGGGCCCCATCAGGGTTCTACTGACTCTTACTCGGTGGATAGCCGACGTTGTTTTGAGATTTCACCTGAGGGGTATGTAATAATTGGTTTTATTACTTTTAAATATATCAACTATAACTTGGATTAACCATTTTTCAATAATAGGCGATTGCTTGAGCCATCTGGATTGGCCTCGACAATCGTTGAGTGTTTTAAGAAGATTAATAACCCGACTGGGTTCACTTGGAAGCTGACTGCTCCTGAAATTAAGGAGCAGTATTTTGAGGAATTTAAGGTTAGTTTTTCTTTCAAGTTCACTATCTTATAATTTAGCATTTACTTGTATATATCTAACATGTATAAACATGTAAATTGCAGAAGCACTTCCGCCTTCTGTGGCCCGGACCGGGACGAGTCCACCATATGTAGCAGAAGAGGGCGTCCAAGAGGTTCAGTGATTGGCACTTCGAAATGAAGAAGGGCCGCCCTAAAAAACCGGACTACATCAACACAGAGAGGTGGGAGGCCCTCAACGAGTACTGGATGCGGCCAGAGGTACTCCAAAAGTCGGAGACTGCTTCCTAGTGCCGCAGGTCAGAGCCAGAGCCGGGCGCCGGGATGAGCAAGCACAAAGGAGGGTCCCGGTCAGCCCTACAGTACTCCCAGTCTACGGTAAGTCTCATTTTATAAGTTTTTAGCTTCTTATGTCTTTGTTTTGACGTAATTTTTTTTATGCATGTGATGAATAGGCTTCTCAGAGGGGATGCTCCTTAGAGTCCACCGCCTTTGACACCTTCCAGAGTCTCCATTACAAATGTGGAGACTTCTCCAACATGAAGGCGGCGAGACTTCATGTAAGCACCCAATTACAATATACAGAATATTATTCTAGAATTCTGAGTTTGACTAATTTCTATTTTTATATTGTAATAGGCGGAGGTGGAGCGGATTGCTGCTGAAGAAGGCCCCAAGGCGGATAAAAACGCGTTTTATCTGCGGTTGGAAGACGTTCGGGACAAGAAGCAGCAGTTGTAGGGTTTCGGCGAGGAAGGGAGCAGCTACATCAACGCCGCCAGCCGCTCTTCTACTTCTTCACTTGGGCCTTCCCAGAGCAATGACGAGATGATGCGCCGACTAGAGGAGGAGTTGGCAGCTAGGAGGAGCCTCCAGGAGCAGGTCGCATTCATGAATGCGAAGATGGACCAGCTTATGGCGTTGATGGGTTCCTCTAGCCGACGAGACCCTCCAGACGATAGCAACCAATCCCCTCCTCCCACCTCTTTATGATTGACTTATATATGTGTTATGTATATATACTGAATATTTGGATTTTATGATTTATATATTTATATTTCAGTTTCGGTTTAGGTTTGAACTTGATTTGAATAGTTATATGTATGTGTTTTGTTGGTTGGTAAAAAAAAATGCAGGTTGTCGAGAACTGGGTACGAAAAAATAAAAAAAAATTATTAAAAAAAATAAAACATTACCGACGGATTACCGACAGAATTCCGTCGATACAGTTCGAAAATTGCCGATGGAATTTTCCGTCGGTATAGTTTACCGACGAATATCTTCCGTCGGTAAAACGTCGGTGATTACGCCCCGACATAATATCAGACGACATTCTACCGGCGGAATATTCCGTCGGTAATCCGTCGGTAAATTTTATCGATGGATCTTTAATATTTACATACGGAAAAGATCCGTCGGTAAATTTTACCGACAAAGCATGACCCGACGCCATAATTCCGTCGATAAATTTATTATCGACGGATAATTACGATTTACCGACGGAAAATTCCGTCGGTATACGATGAATTTCTTGTTGTGTTACTTGGCTTAAGTGATGCGTATGACACTGTTAGAAGTCAAATACTTCTTCATGATCCATTACCTAGCGTGAGTTGGGCTTACAACAACGTCCAACAAGATGAGGACCAGAGGAAAGTGACCTCTGGTCATACTATTCCTGCCAATCAGTCCATCCTAGTTGTTGTTCCTCAAGCTCAAGATCAGACTATCATGCAGTTTCAATCAAGAAATTCCACTAATCCTAGCAGGGAACGTGGAGGAAATTCCAGGCCTAGAATGACTAAGGAGGAGAGAAGAAAACTGAAATGCAGTCACTGTGAAGGAGTTGGTCATGAACGGCATGAATGTTTTAAAATACATAGTGTTCCAGAATGGTTCAAAAGACTGAAAGAAGAAAAAGGGGGTGGAAGACAACAAGTCAACTGTATTTCACAAGGAGGAGAAGGATCTACTCCATCAGATTCATCTCATATAGGACAAATTGTTCAACAGGAAATAGCTAAAGCAATTAGTAAAATGCAAGGGACTTCAGGAAGTGTGAATTCTGTGCAATCTTCCACTCCACTCACGAGTCTGGACAAACATTATGCATTCACTCTATTTGGAGATTTGAGGAGTGAATCTATATGGATTATGGACTCAGGATCTAGCAGCCACATATGCTGCAACAGAAACTTGATTCAAGATCTCAGAAAATTGGAGTTTCCCCAGAGCATCTATTTGCTTAATGGATCTACCCAACTTATATTTGAAGTTGGAGCAGTTTATCTAGCTGGTGACATGGTTCTTAAAAATGTCCTATATGTACCTAGTTTCACCCATAACCTGGTGTCTACTTACCAACTGACAAATGACTTGAAGCTGAGGTGTACTTTCTACCCCTCACACTGCCTAATACAGAGTATGGAAAGTGATCATATCTTGAATATAGGTAAAGATGTGGGAAGATTATATGTATTGGAGCCAAAACCTCAGATTCATAAAGCCCTTGCAATTTCCAAGATTTCATTACTGGATTGGCATGTCAGATTGGGGCATGCTTCATACCAAGCTTTATCTCATATTCCAGAATTGAAGAAAAATTGCAGTCCTAAAATACAAGCAAGCAATTAGATTCATGTGAAGTGTGTCACGGAGCAAAACAGTGTAGGAATCATTTTCCTACACTGAATAAACGGTCTGGAGTCTTGTTTGAACTAGTACATGGAGATGTTTGGGGTCCATACACTGTGGAAAACATATCAGGAACCAGCTATATATTAACCTTGGTGGAGGATCATTCCAGAAGCACCTGGACCTATTTGATGCAGTCAAAGAAAGAGGTTCCTGGCTTGCTACACAATTTTGTAAACATGGTAAAAACACAGTTTGGAAAAGCTGTACTGCAGGTCAAAACTGATAATGGGACTGAATTTGTGAATGGAGCAGTGCAAAAGATATTTCAGGACCATGGGATTATTCACATTAGGAGTTGTGCCTACAGCCCACAACAAAATGGAACCGTGGAAAGAAAGCATAGATCTTTATTGGAGATTGCAAGAGCTCTGATGTTTCATAGCAAATTACCAGAGAAGTTTTGGCCTTACTCTATACTCTCTGCCACATGGATACTTAATCGACTACCAAGTGGAGTATTGGGATGGGATACACCATATGGTGTGTTATTCAATCAGCCTGCGGATTTGTCATTGCTTCACCCTTTTGGTTGCTTAGCCTATACTACCAACACTGCCCCTCATAAAGGAAAATTTGATGCAAGAGGATCAAAGTGTGTCTTGATAGGTTTTGCTTCTGCACACAAAGCCTATCTATTATTTGAGTTTGACTCAAATGAAATTGTTATTTCAAGGGATGTTAAGGTATTTCCTCACATCTTTCCTTTTGCAGATGTCACTGAACCAGAATTTGAAACAAATTCTGCTGATGTGGTAGAACCCCTTCCTGTTGTATCTGATTATGTCATGCCTAGTTTTGATGATCCAGATACTCCTTCAGAAACCCCCCACCTCTATTGTTGAACCTATAACCCCTTCTATTGAATCTCCATTATCACCTTCTTCATCCCCAGTTACTAGACCTAGGAGGGTCACTAAACAACCTGCCTGGCTTGATGACTTTGTTAGCCATACACATACCAATCTGCCTATTTCTGAACATGCCCGTACTGTTACCCCACTCTCTTTCCCTTACATTACTTCACCTTTGTTTTCACCATCATATGCCACATTCCTTAATAATGTTACAAGTTTGCAAGAGCCTCATTCATATAAAGAAGCCAGCAAATATGCAGAATGGCAGGAGGCCATGCACACTGAGCTAGAGGCTTTAGAGAAGAATGAAACATGGACTCTTACACCTCTTCCTCCATGTAAAAGAGCTATTGGATCAAAGTGGGTTTATAAGTAAAATTGAATTCTAATGGAACTGTAGAGAGATTCAAAGCTAGGCTAGTAGCTAAGGGTTATAAGCAAGAGCATGGAATCGATTATGAAGAAGTGTTTTCCCCTGTTGCTAAACCAGTAACTATTAGACTGATCATTGCTTTAGCTGCTTGCAATAATTGGTATCTACATCAAATAGATGTCAATAATTCCTTTTTACACGGCCATTTGTCTGATGAAATCTATATGATTCCACCTCAAGGTTATCATAAAGCTGCTGCAGGACAAGTATGTAGGCTGATTAAAAGTCTCTATGGGTTGAAGCAGGCTTCCCGCGAGTGGAACAATGAGTTTTGTAAGGCTTTGATTTCATTCGGGTTTGCTCAGTCTGCAAATGATCGTTGCTTATTTACAATTGGAAACTGGTGTTGAATTTTTAGCTCTTTTGGTTTATGTGGATGACATATTGCTAGCAGGGCCTAATCTTGGAATTATAGAAGACCTCAAAGCCTTTCTACATTCCAAGTTTACCATTAAAGATCTCGGGGATGCAAGATATTTCCTTGGTATGGAGTTAGCCAGAGGTAAACAAGGTATATACCTTACACAGCGCAAATACATTTTGGATATGGTTGATAGTTTTGGTTTGTTGGGATGTAAGTCAGCTTCTACTCCATTTCCTCAAGGGGTTACTTTACATGATCCTAATTCTCCTCCTCTTTCTGAGCCAGAACAATATAGAAAGTTGGTTGGCCAGTTATTATATTTGAATCTCACTCGGCCAGACATTACTTATGCAGCCCAACAACTTAGCCAGCATCTTGCCAGGCCTCAAGATGTGCATTGGGCTGCAGCTCAGCCTGTGTTAAGGTACTTAAAGGATGTCCCTCATTGGGTCTCTTTTTTGCTGCACAACATACTGAATTAAAGTTGGAGGGATTTTTCGATGCGGACTGGGGGACGTGTCTTTCTACTAGGCGTTCTTTAACAGGTTTTTGTGTCTATCTTAGCAGTGCATTAATTTCGTGGCGTTGCAAGAAGCAATCCACTGTATTTGCCTCCACTGCCGAGGCAGAGTATCGAGCTATGGGGAGCACAGTCAAAGAGCTGCTCTGGTTATCTTACTTGTTAGCTGATTTGCAGGTTTCATTTCCTATGCCAATCCCGTTGCATTGTGATAACAATGTTGCGGTTCAGATTACTAAAAACCAGGTTTTCCATGAAAGAACAAAACATCTTGAGATCGACTGCCATATTGTGCGTGATCAATACAAGCGTGGATTTCTTGTTCCTATGCCTATTTCTACTCAAGATCAGCTTGCAGATGTCTTCACTAAGGTTTTGTCGGGGCCTCGCTTTCGTTTTCTACTCTCCAAGATGGGCCTCTCTGATTTGCATAGGGTCCATCTTGAGGGGGGTGTTCAGATTCATATCAGTCACTGGAAGAACGAGTGCAAGAAGAAGGAGTTGGAAGAGGAAAGAAGGTTGTTGAAGAAGAAGATACAGTTGGAGCGGTTGATTAGAAGGTTGTTATAAACCGCAGAAGAGCAGTTATTCCACGTCAACAATTCCTAGCCGTTGATGAAAATGCATGGTGTAGATTGATACTTATAAAAGCGCGTTTACGAAGAAGTGCGTTTCTGTTGTAACCGAAAGCAGTTGATTAGGAGCTTCTAGTTACTGTAGTTAGCGTATAAAACAGAGTGTTAGATCTTGTATGTGACTTGATGATTTCGATCCATTTCAATAAACAGTTTCGTTCCTTTCTTCTCATTCAATCTCTAGGGTTTTCGTTTCGTATATGGAGTTTACAAAATCACAGTTCTAAGAGCTTCCGATTCAAGCGGAAATACTTCTGCTCGCTCTGCTCGAGGCGCCTGGTTTTGTACGATTGGTAGCGGCGAGCTTGATTTTCGCAATGCGACTAATAATTCGTTGATTATTTCGTCTTTCGTTTCGATTCCTGTGGATTCGACACCGTTCGCGGCGGCGATCGGGGTGATGATTTGTGGATTTGAGGTTTTCCGGTTGTGTGGTTTTTCATATCTGTATGTTTTGTTTGGTTCTGTATGACTTGCTTATAATTGTGCATGACTGATTCATTTAATTGTATATTAGAAAGTGTAAATTGATTCCATCTCTCTCGTTCTTCTTCAGTTCTTCTTGTATTTTTGTTTTTAATAGAAATATATTACTCCTCCATCCCCGCGGTTCATTTTCTATACGCAAATTAGAAAGGATTTTATGAAGTAGATTATTTTATTTTTTATTATTAAATTTAGTTAATATAATTTTAAGAGGCATTTCTACTATTAGCAAAATAGTAGAAATGAAATACATATTTAGCCTATAACTAAATAAAAATACAAATATAATTATTTTGTCCTAATCTATTGATTGGCTGTGTATGTTATAGAATTTTTTGCCATCAATAATTTCGTCTCATTTGTAACGCATAGGGCCGATGGGGGGTGAAGGGAGGTGTCCATTGGCCCTCTATCGGCCGAGAGAAAAAAAGGCCGAACAAATTCCATCGGCCGAGCCACTTAATTCTGCAGAGGCAATTACTGGGGCCGAGAGCCGATGGACGGCAGAAGGTGTGCCGATCTCCATCGGCCCTCAACATGTTTAAAAAAAAGTGTGTTAGCCCTGAACTTGAAGAGAAAAAAAAAAAAAAAAAAAAATTATGTTAGGGCCAATGGCCAAGTTTTTTTTTGAAGGGTCGATTGTCAATTTTTTTTTTAAATAAAACATGTTGAGGGCTGATGGAGATCGGCCCTCGTGTAATACACGTATTCTCCATCTAGCTAATTTTCGGCCCTCCGAAAAAAAATTTAAGGGCTGATGGGTTTCGGCCATTCAAAAAAATTACAGTTTGGCTTGGCCTATGGCTGGGCCGACGGGTTTCGGCCATAAAAAAAAATATCACTTTTTTCGGATTAAATTGTTCTCCATCGGCTCTTCCATCGGCCCTAGTTTCGCCCCATCAGCCCTCTATCAGCCCTGAGCGGTCTTTTTACAGTTAATGCGCTGGCCCGCTAATTGTCAGACAAAAATTGCATTTGTTGTCCCCTTGGGATGGCGTAGTGATGAAGGTGGGTGGCCCGAGACTGATAGGTTCTGGGTTCAAATCCCACTAGAACTACTATGTGTTGTCTGTCACCTATGGTTAGCCTAGGGAGGTTGAACTCTCATGTGTGGTTTGCAGGCTACTGCACAAGGAGCGGGGTTTACCCAATGCGCACCGAAAGTAGCGGCTGCGGGTTCCACGAATAAAAAAAAAATGCATTTGTTGCAGAAAAAGTGTACAATTTGGCTATGTTTGTGTTTTTACTTAATAGATGGCTATATATGTGTTTAGGATAGTGATTTTGGCCAATAATGTACATTTCCACTAATCTAATTTTAACTTACTTTACAATTTTTATATCGAATATTTTAATAATGAATTATAAATAATGGAACATAATTCGTATCATTTTATCATAGCTGGGGTCTTATCAATCTCAGCTTCCTCTGCTGGAAAGTTGGTAGTATCTTATCCATATCATCTTCTGACATTTGGACATTTTATGATATTGTATTTTAAAATGATTTAGTATGTGAATTTGCGTCACTAATAAATTATTGAATTTAACAATGAAATAAATTAGGGGGTTAATAATTCAATATAAAATTTGTGAATTGTGATTAGAAATTGTGTCATATTTTCATGTGTTATTACTATATAATATATATATATAAGTATTGCATGTCATTCAATTAAAAAATAAGACCCGTATAATTTGAAACATAAAAATCTTTCGAAATTGAAAGGTCACTTGCTGGAGTAGATGGGTGGTCCACTGCAAAAGCTGGCAATTCCTTAGGGTGCCTTCAACCCTAAACCCACATTCCCAATTTTTTACTCGTCACGTCAGTTTTTCAAATCCACCAATTTTTTAACATTTTTCACTTCAATCATAAACCTATCAACTCAACTTTTTTATGGGTCTCACTACTATATACACACAACTATTTATCAATATATCTATATTTATTTATATATATATTATACTCACTATTTTTTATTCATCATATTAATAATAATTAAAATAATTAAAATTATTTTTTAATTCATATAAAATTTAATCATAATTAATTTTAAAAACCGAAATTATATAATTAAATTTAAAAAAACATGGTTAACAATAAATTACATAAATGAAACTAAAAAACACAATTAAATATGACAAAATACATAAAGAAACTACATTAATGCGTATTGCTGCCAAATATGCTCCGTCAAGTCTGCTTGAAGGCGAAAATGAGTTGCCTTATCAGTCAAATTATCATAATTTCGAATGTAATCTGCATATCCATTATTTGAACCCATGGTTATATCGGGCGGAGGAGGTGTATCTTCATCAGACCAAGTAACCGTTGTTTCCGTCCCTTCATTCTCAATGATCATGTTGTGCATAATAATACACGCATAAATTATTGCGGTCAAATCTTCTTTGAAATAAGATCTTGCAGGACCTCTAATTATTGCCCAACGGGATTGAAGCACTCCGAACGCTCGTTCTACATCTTTTCTTGCAGATTCTTGTCTCTCCTTAAAAAAATTTTCTTTTCTCATATTGCGGTACCGGAAAACTCTTGACGAATGAAGCTCATTCCGAATATATTTCGTCTGTCAAATAATACCCTTTGTCATACGTCGTTCCGTTCACCGTAAAACGAACTTCTGGTGTGAATCCATACAGAACAGAATTTAATAATGGTGATCCATGAAGAACGTTGATATCATTACTAGATCCCGCAACACCGAAAAAAGCATGCCATATCCACAAGTCTTGAGATGTCACTGCTTCTAAAACTATTATGGGAACACCATGATCGCCTCTTGTAAACATGCCTTTCCAAGCGACTGGACAATTCCTCCATGTCCAATGCATACAGTCGAGGCTCCCCAACATGCCGGGGAAGCCATGTCTTTCTTCATGCATCTGAAGCAACCGTTGAATATCTTCGTTAGTTGGCATCCTCAAATATTGAGGACCAAAAACATCGACAATGCCATGGCAAAAATTTTGGAGACATTCCAAGGTTGTACTCTCGCCCATTCGCATGTATTCATCGAGTGAATCACCAGGAGCCGCATACGCCAGTTGACGGATAGCTGCAGTACATTTCTGAAGGGGTGATAGCCCATTCCGACCACATGTGTCTTGTCTCTGTTGGAAATAGGTTGAGTGATTGCTCAATGCATCGACAATGTGTAGGAATAACTGTCGGTGCATCCGAAAACGACGACGAAATAAATGTTCGCCAAATATTGGAACATCAGCGAAATAATCACGAACAAGACGATCATGACCGCTTTCGCGCTCTCGATTCACATATCTTCGACGTGAACCTCTTCTTCTGCGGGATGATCCAACGTTCTCTTCTGCATCAGCAAGGGCAATCATCTCTCTGTCAAATTCATCTTCCGCCGAATCTATAATCATATCTCTCCATATTTGTCTATATTCATCCTCACTATGGGACGAGTGAGATTTTTGAGAATCCGAATTTTGAGAACTAACATTTTGGGCCATTTCTAGAGAGAGAATATTGAACTCTTAAATTTTTTGGAATGTAAAAATTGGAAATGTGTGATATGATTTTTTGAATTAAACTAAGTATATATAGATTTTTTTTTTTTACCGTTAGATTTTTTAACATTACAATTTGTAACGTTACAAATTGTAACGTTAATGTGAAGAGTAACGTTAATGTAAAGAAGTGAGATGCTTTTATTATGTTTTTAGAGATACAATGCATATGGGGCCCACAAGCATGCTGGGTATTCAATTCTTGCGGCTGGGTGTTAACTCTCGCGTACATGGACGCACCAATATACACAAGTGTCCATTGCACGCGCCATGCGTGTCCAACACTAGTTTCAATAAAAAGCCAACTTTTATCTTCACGAGTTGGGTCTGAATTTCTAGCTTTTTAACATCTTCTCCAATGGCTAAAAAGTCAATCTCCAACTTTTTCATATTTGAAAAAGCTACCATTGGAGTTACCCTTATAACATGTATCCACCAAATATAGAAATAGAATTCGTGTATTTTGTCCCCATGGGATAGCGTAGTGGTGAAGGTGTGTGGTCCGGGACGGAAAGGTCATGGGTTCAATTCCCACTGGACACGTTATGTGCGTCTGTCACCTTATGGTGGTTTAACTCTCCTGTGTGGTTTGCAGGCTATTGCACATGAGCGAGGTTTACCATGTCCGCACCAAAGGTAGCGGTTGCGGGTTCCTCGTTATCAAAAAAAAAAGAATTCGTGTATTTTTATTTTTTTAAGACGAGGGTAATTGCAGTCGTTATCGAAGTACGCACTGAATAAATTATGTTCCAGTGTTCTAGCCTGCAAATAATACTGGAGAAGTTAACTAGGTTAATCATAGTTGATTGTAGGCTCACCCTATAATTTGTATATTCTTTTTTTAGATGACGACGGTAACTCGTAGTCATTACAAAAGTACGTACTGAATAAATTTCGTTCATGTGCTCTAGCCTGCAAAATACTGGAGAGGTTAACCACCTTTTAGTTGTAAACTTTTCCCCAACAAATTAATACTCCATTCATCTCATTATTAGTGTTTGATTACTTTTGGGCGTTTTCCCCCTACTTAATTAGTAAAAGGAAAGGAGTCTCTTTCATCTTTTTAGGTTTATGCTCTACTCCGGGTTGATTAATTTGGTGCTTGCTCTTATGAAGCAACGAAATACGATCGCTAATGAGTACTGCATCTTCAGAATTGTAACCCTCCCACGGTATATAAGCTACTAATACGTTTTTCCCCAAAGCAAGTTCGCCGCCAACTAGTGTTTGTTATTTGACTTCTCGGGAATTAATTTGTGGCCACAAATTCTTGTTTTTTTTTTAAAATAATGCGTTAATAACATGACATCCTTTTCGAAAACACAATACACTACTAATGAGACGGAGTGAGTAAAAAATAATAGCCGAACTCGGCCGGCCTTTGGGCCTACAACTTGTAACATATCATCCCAAAATTTTAAATGTGTAACTAAGCCAGACTAGTTCGGTATATGCTCTGAAAAAAATGTTATTTCACCATTCCTGAATTGTGAATTTGGGATGAGATCACCTATCCAATAAATCTCTGTCCAATTCAAAACGATGTAGTTTTGTATTGAAAAACAACAAATTAAAAGGATAAGATTGAAAAAATAATTTAATAAATAATTAAATTGTGCATTTTTATAATACAAAACTACGTCGTTTTAAATCAGACACCAATTAGACATGGATTTATTGGACATCTGAATCCCTGTGAATTTGCACCTATGAATTTGCATACTCTCCGTCACTTAAATTACACCTCCGTAATTGTAGATTCGTCTTCCCTTGAGTATGTATTATTACATATGTTGTCATATTGAACACTTCGTTTGTGTTTATTAGATCATTAGATGCATGCTTTTCGTATACACATAATATTGTGGGCAAATAATAACTATCTTAAAGTTTAACTAGTTTTGAAAAAAAAAAAAAAGTACCCACACGGCCACACCCCTCGGTTTTTTGGAATATCCGCAACCACTACCAAACATGCACAACAAAATGTAGCATCTTCAATGGATCATTTAAATCCTTTAAGTTATAGTAGATTTTAAAATGACGATAGAATGCAAATTGTTTAAACCTTTGGATAAAAAGAGAAAAGGATAAAAATTAGAAGTGGGCCCACACGTTGGAAATTGAGTATACGGGTGTCGATCTGATTAAAAATTAAATATGAGTCGATGAATGCTGGTTGGAGATGGTCTTACGACCTAAAAGTAAATTGAAAAAATAACTTCACTCACATACCAACACAAACAAAAGATAAATAGAATATTTAAAATTACCAATACAGAATCAAAAGATCAATTTCCTTTAGTCGAAATCTCTTCCTCCATACACCAATTTGATATCCCTAAACGACACTCCGACTTTAACATATTCTAATCTCGTATTTTATTTGGTGAAACCATCACAAGTTAAACTTGCTTGTCTTTTTATAGCTACGTGCTATCCAGCTTTAGAATACCCTAAATAGGAGAAAGAAAATATTGGAAATGTGAAAGCGATTCGAACAGCCAAAGAACATGGCTTCTGTTCCGAAAACCACACATCATTTTCACCCTAGCATTAAAGTGAAATAATCCAAAACCCTATTTACCAATTGCATTTAATTCGTCCGTATTTAACTAGTTAAAAAAATATTTATCACGTACATTCTTTTAAATTAAAGGTAATAAATTTTTAATGTAAAATACATCAGCTATATTAAATAAGTATGTAATTCAAGCTAGAGCACATGAGCAGGTTTTTTCCCAATACGCACTTCGGTGGCGAATGCGGATAAAAAAATAATTATTTATCCAAAAAAAATAACTATGTAATTTTTTTTTTTACTGTACTGTGCAGTAAAAAAATGAAAACAATGCGTACAAGAAAAAATTGCAGTTATATATAGTGACCACTCTGACTCGACTGACTGAAAGACAGAAATGAGCAAGAAAATAGAAAACAAATAGAGAGAGAGAGAGAGAGAATTGATTTCGAATAGAGAGAGAGAGATGATTTCGAATGAGAGAGAGTTGGGACGGAGAGAGGCGACGGGGGCGTGCCCCCATTGCGGCGGAAAGGTGGAGGCGGTGGACGTGGAGCGGCGGTGGAAGCTCTGCTTTCTGCCGGTGGGATTTGTAGTCAAGAGGAAATATGTCTGCACGAAGTGCTCTAGGCGATTGGTGTTGTATTCTTAGACAAATTTTTCGCATTTTATTTTATATTTATTTTTTGCCTTTCTTCTTTGGATTCGTTATTTAATTTTATCGAGATTTTATGAGGGAATTTCATTTACTTTATATTATGAGATCTGTATATTAATCTAGCTAGCTAGTGGGTAAATTTCGCTTCTTTGCAATAGTTTGTTATCGACTTGGAATATGCAAATCGTACCACCCTAAGTTAATTATATGTGATTTACTAAGGTATTTTCTTTCTGCGTTACATGGTGTTTCTGGCTCGGTATTCTTTTGAGACCCTATTCTATTTTTAAATTTTTTAGTTGAATGTTGATTTTTTTTGTTATTAATTACTTATGGGAGGAGTTCTTAAATTATGAGATTATGCAATTTAATTATATTTTGTTAATGCAATTTGATTATGAGTTCATGCGAATCCAATTAGATAGTATTTGGTTTAATTAATCTTACATTAATGCTCCTTGCTCAGGAATATAGATCAAGGTGATACGATTTGTTACAATACCAACTCAATATTTAATTACAGTTAAACATCGATAAAGTAATATTCGATAAAGTAATAATTTCGCTTAAATAATAATTTATTCCGGTCTTGATATGGGTCAATGCACTTAAATAATGTTCGATAAAGTAATAACCTCGTTAAATGAATATTTTTTCTCAGTCCCAAGATTATTATTTTATCAAGATTTAACTGTATATCTTCACCACTGATATTAGTGCATTTATTTACTAAGAGCCTTTTTTTTTGGTCTGAAGAATAGTGAACCGCATATATCGATGGTTATGAAATCTTTAATTAGTTAGATTAATGTTAGTAAATCCATTCCAAGAACAATAGAATAAACTAGTAGATTGTAAAGTTCTTGAATACCATGATCCCGAATTCTTTAAAGCATATTTGCGAATAGCAACGGCAAGTTTTGATAAATTGAATCACATTTCCTTTAAAAGGTTCTGTAAAGGGAAAAGATATTTAATCTTATATAGGGGAGTCGAATCTTCATGAAATCGATGTGGGCGTAATAATGGGTTCTAACACGCCATCTCACATGTAGGTCGGTATGAATAGTTGACTACAACATGTAAAAACAAATGGGTCCCAACATAAAATTCAACAGCAATCAATCAACTTAGACCTACTCTGAGTCAGGCCACAAGTATCACATAAAATGAATCAAATAACGTATACAAGTAAGTTGATATAGGTGCACGAAAAAGTTTTGCAAACAACAATTTGTACCTTTATGTGTCACAAATCATATAGATCACAATTCACAACTCATATAGATCACAATAATGACACACAAGAGACGAAATTATCAGCTCGAAAAACCAACAAAAGTTTGTGTAGCACTTTTCTATACTCTTGTGTGTACCACACTATAAGGGTATTGACATATGTTAAATATAGCACACATTTTTTAATAGAAAATGACACATACCCTTATGGTGTGATACACACAAGAGTATACAAAAGTGGTATATACAAGCTGCTCTGCGAAAAACCTTTCCAATAATGCTAGATAGATCATTACAAAACCAAAAAACCCATAAAAGAAACTCAATTCAAGAATATTACCCACCAGATCTGGTAGATGGTTCATATATTGTGACAAATACAAGCAAAACATCAAAATCCTCAAAATTCAGAAAAGAAAATAAAACACATGATTGTATTTAGAGGTGCATGACCAAAGCAAGGTGCAAGAATCCAGCTATAGAACTGGTTGCTGTCTATATCCGAAGGACTAAATATTCTACCAAAATTCATTGAAGCATAAGATGAACTACCATGAAAGTTTAGTTCATCCTCCTAATGAGCTCATTAATGAAGTTTTCGCGATTACCAGCATCACCACCTTCGACATAGTGATTCCTCTTCTTCTTCAATCCACCCAACGGTGCTTTCAGTTGGAACGGCCATAAGAAGTTGTTGGCTTCCTTGAAATGGGGTCCCACAGTCAAGATCTCGTGAATAAGATCTTCCATGCAAATTATCCCATACTTGCCCAATACCTGCAAGAGACTCGCCGTTAACAAAATTGAGTTAAATGTGAAAACAAGACATTGCTTCATATAAGAGTCCTATTTTACCTGATCAATGATGGAATTATCAGTCAAAGCAATCCTCTGCTTGTTAACTTTTCCGTAACCCCTCTTATAAATCAACTCCTTCACACTTTTAAGGTTGGGATAACTGACAAAGTTGGAAACCATTGCAAGAGTTGATGAGATGGGACCAAGTTTAATGTTATTACACAACCCTAACAAGAAAAGTTTAGCTTATAAGAATTTATTACCCGTAGGTGACATAAGGTTCAACTCTGTGAAGCATGTTCATTGTAGCTTTGTTAACTTTCAAAAAGACACCATTAAAGATCTACAAGAAAACAAAATTTCACATAAGTAATTGGAACACTATAAGATTCAAGCAATATCATGTTTACGATGTGTGAAGTGAATTACATTTTTACATATGGCAGACACCAATGTAAGCCATAAAAATATATAGCTCTAAAGATTAAGAGATAATCCAACAAGAAATAAGTAGAGTACCTGACGAAGTCTGAGAAGCTGAAGGATTTTCTTCGTTGTCGGGTGCATGGCGTTAATACTGAAAAGATTAATTTATCAGCCCGATATACCATGAATCGAACTTAAGACTAGATTAACAAGTAAATCTCTTACCCCCGAATTCTGACAATGAACAAAAGTTTAGCTTCTGGGTCCACATAAAATCCGCCTTTCAATCTCGCTTCACGTTTCAACCTAACCAACTCCTTCTCCTGGACAAAGAAAGAAACACAGACAATCAGAAAAAGGTATTTGTTCTCACATTTGTAACAAAAGCAGTTCAACACGAACCTGGTCCTCATACTCCTTCGAGTATTGCTTTGCTTTTTGGCAAATCAGCTTTCGGGTCTCGGCTCTCTTCTTCTTAGCTTCTTCTTGCGCTTTTGTATTCGCCAATGACCATTCCTCAGCCCTCTTCTGCTTCTTCAAGACAGACTCAGGGACCATTACGCCACTTTTGACTTCCTCCCCCATTTCTTTACAGAAATAATACACAAAAATTATTAATAAAGCACTCAATTGTGAATAAACAAACCAAAGTTTATAAGCAAGCATTGCAAAAACAGCAATCATCAAACAATCTCAATCCCAAGTTACATAAAAGCTTCAACAATTATCCTTAGAAAATACAAATCAAGCATATCTATTTCAACAGCCCGCACAGCAAATTAAAAGAAACAGCTCAAAGAACTACTTTGTTATGTGATTCAAACTGCTAATTAACCCTAATTAACTTATTCTAGCATAATTGAATAAGAGAGAATAGCTAAATGCACATGCATCAGAACAAAGTACATTAAATTACCCATCGATCAACCGAAATGCATCACATATAAACCTATATCTTTCATTATTTTACCATTCAATACAGTAAACGCATTTCATTGAACGATTTTCTCGCCATTCAAAAAACTAGAAACTGTCAGGCTCCAATCCGAGTCAAGAATAGAATCGTACGCAAAAGGTAGAATCATCAGCTAGATGAAATGTAAGATTCAGCATAATTTACCAGATCAAAATGAAATCGGCTATAATCGGGGCTCTCCGGCACGGCAAGAGTGAACAGCAAATCACAAACCCTAGGTCATCTCCAGCTATATAGGGTGAAAAGGACTGGGCTTTGCTCTCAATGGGCTTTGCCCACACGAATTCCTTGAATAATTATGGGCCTAGTCATTCCTGGAGTGTAATTCTTACTTCACCCTATAATTTTTTTGGTTGTTAGTGAAATAAGGCACGAAATATAGCCGATTTGCATATTTAACACGAACTTTTAACTGTGTCGAATTAATGCATAAACTTTCATTTTTTTGCAATTTAAGACATGGTCGGATTCCCAATTTTTTCCGGCCGCCGGAGTGCTGAGTTGGACGTCTACGTGTACTATATGAAACCACGTCATTTTGTACCTCAAAAAAATTGGCAGATTAAAGCATAAACTTTGTAAAATTTTCAATTTAAGGCATATCACATTTAAATAATCACAATTTAAAGCATAAATTTTGCTTGTTTCGCTAGATTATTCCATAATAAACCTTCGATTATTTGAATTGAATTCCAAAAAAAATTCCAAAAAACCATTACGAGACCAATAAAAGATGTGACCAAAATAGTACAAAAAAATAAAAAGAACACAAGCATGTACTACCAGAGATTAAACATTAACCGACATAGTGCATAACATAGCAAAGTTAACAAACTATGACCAAAATAGCAAAACAACGTAGCTACCAAATACTTCACAACCTTCTACCTAATAGAAATTATTTAAAAATATACTTATCAAGTCCAATCAAATAAAGAGGAATATAAAATTCAAATAAAATAATTAGAGAAATTTATTTAACTCACAAATATTTACTGTATAAGTAATTCCATAAATCTTTTTTAGCAGAAACAAGCAAAGAAGATAAGATATGGAGTTATTGAAGAAGAAATCAATTAAAGAGGAACATAAAATCCAAAAAAGAATCGATTAAAGGACATAAATTCCAAAGAAGAACTCAAATTAAATTTTAAATAAATTCAAAATTTCTATTTATTTGGATTTTATGTTTCTCTTTATTTGATTGGACTGGATAAGTATTTTTTTAGATAATTTCTATTAGGTAGAAGGTTGTGAAGGATTTGGTAGCTAAGTTGTTTTGCTATTTTGATCAAAGTTTATGCTTTAAATTGTGATTATTTAAATGAGATATGCGTTAAATTGAAACTTTTAAAAAGTTTATGCTTTAATCTGCCAATTTTTTTTAGGTACAAAACGACGTAGTTTCATATAGTACACGTAGACGTCCAACTCAGCACTCCGGCGGCCGGAAAAAATTGGGAATCCGACCATGTCTTAAATTGCAAAAAAATGAAAGTTTATGCATTAATTCGGCACAGTTAAAAGTTCGTGTTAAATATACAAATCGGCTATATTCCGTGCCTTATTTCACTAATAACCCTAATTTTTTTCAAAAAAATACTTTATTTATAAAAATAATTAAGTACTCACTCCGTCTCGTCTGACTTGTCTTGTATTCCTTTCCGCACCATCCCACCCGACTTGTCTTATTTCCTAAAATGGAAAATAGTCCGTGTCGAAACCGAACAAGACAAGTCGACTGGGACTGAGGGAGTAATATTTTAAAAATATAAAAATTGTAATAATATTAGGCAATACTCTCTGTGTCCCATTATTTCCGTCTGAATACCTTTCGCACAGAAACTAAATAACTCTATTAACAAGTTTATTTTATGAGTTTTATTGTATTAAGAAATTGGTCTTTGGTAAAAACTCACCCGCCCAAATAATCTGGTGGGACGGCTAAGCTTTTGGTAATAAAAGCACATAAGATATGGACTAAAGTACTCGTCCACTAATTTATTTTCATTATTTTTAATCTTGTTAATATTTAAATAGTTATGTGGTATAACATTATTAGTTTTTAATTCAAAACAAAGGCTTTGTGTTCAATCTATGCTAAAATATTTATATATTTTGTATTATTTAATTTTGAAATATTAAAATTTAATTTCTAAATTAAATATTTAATTTGTGGGTCGGTTTGGTATGGTGGCTCGATGGTCCTTAAAGGGTTAGATTGCAGTTCAAGAAGCCCGATTAATGTATGGCTTGGGTTGGGTTGGTTTGATTTGGTTTTTAGAAATGATTCTTTAGTTAAATAAGTCATCATCAGGCAACATGTTTTATATTAAAGTATACAATTTAAATTGCACTTTATACATGTTAATTTTATGAGAACCAATCCCTTCTATGTATAATACTTTGATTAACATATTTGTCAATTTCCACTAAACACAAAATTATAAGTACTAGGAATCCTTTATCTCATTTTTTATTGTCCAAATAAATATTCTACTAATGTGATTGTTACATGTGTATTTTTTAATATGTTTGTGTACGAGTTAAAATTGAATTAATTACGTAAATTAATGATTTTATTTGAATTAAAATACGCATATCACCAATTAGTAGGCACAAAAGCTTGTGTGTACCACTTTCGTATACCCTTGTGTGTACCACACCACAAGAGTATTGACATGCGTTAAATATGGTCCACTTCATTTAATAAGAAATATTACATGTCAATACCCTTGTGGTGTAGTACACACAAGGGTATACGAAAATGGTAACCGTTCCGATTAGTAGGATATGTATTGGGACACAATCGGTGGGATAAAGGATCCTATTGAATTATAAGGGGGTTTATTTTTGGTAGAAAGATTATTGTTTCTATCCATATTATTTTATTTTAAAAAAATCAATATTCTTTATTTTATGGTTTAAAAAAAAAACCGAATATTTGTTTCCGCCTTCTTGTTCCGGTTTTCTCAGGTTTACTGGCATCATATGCATGATTTACAAAGTGGTGTTGATACTGATAAACTATATAAACTGGATGCAGGAACTTCAATTTCAATGTTTGTGTGAGGAGTAGAAGGTGTCATCTCACCTGCGACAGAGGAAATAATATTAGTGAGAGAAATCTGAGTATATGAGTGAAGAAATCAAGTGTGAGAAGCAGGTGCTCCACCTTGAAGCGGGTAGCAGCCACCGTGACTATGACGACGGCGTCTCTCCGCCGTTCGATATTGTTCGGACGACCGCCTGCGTAGATGGAGGGTAAGCGGCATTTATTCCTTCTCATCTTATATATTTTTGTTACCTTTTATTTTCGGATTGTGCATTTCTTTAGTTGCTAATTTTTTTATTTTTTTATTTTTGATAACGAGTAACCCATTCCATGGGGACTAGTTGCTAATTTTCTATAATACGTCCATGGTTTATGCAAGTTTAAAGCTTGATTTTCCGGTCAATATAATAAGTTTCCTCTCTTTTTTTTTTTTTTTTTTTTGTTGACGAGGAACCCGCAGCCGCTACCTATGGTGACAGGTGACAGGCTCACACATAGCGTGTCCAGTGGGAATTGAACCCATGACCTATCGGTCCGGGCCACCCACCTTCACCGCTATGTCATCCCAAGGGGACAATAAGTTTCCTCTCTTGTTTTCCGGCAAGCTGCTTCCCGGCGTTTTCCGTATACGTTGGACTTGGAGAAAGAAGAGAGGAGACAATTAATTGTAAAGATTAGAACACGTGCTCAAGTCATTAGAATAAGTTAATATTTCTCTTTTTTTTTTTTTTTTTGAAATTATATTTCTCAACTGCATATCCAATCAGGCTGAATTTGAGTAAGACAAGTATAAATTCATCTTCCTTTTCTACTGCATATTTTCACAATCATTCACTACAGGGAAGAAGTCATCATCTTCCGCTCCACAACATTTGGCTCCGGTTGTTGCCGGCGTTATGGCCTCTAATTCCAACCAAGACTCGGCCATTAAGGATCTCCAAAAAACCGTTCGAGCACTTGAACTACAGCATAACAAGATCGAAAATTTCTCCACCACGGTGGCATCATTCGTTCGAGCACTCGAATTGTCGATGAACAAAGCTCTAGGGAAACGCCTAATCGAGGATAGTGGTATCGAGTCTTCTCGCCCTCCGAATCACGGATCCGCACCGGTCCGCCTCGAATTCCCTGTCTATGGAGGCTATGACGATCCACTCTTACGGCTTTTATGATGCGAATCTTATTTCCGCAACGCCGGGACAAGCCACGCCGACCGCGTGCTTCTCACCGCGCATCACCTCGTCGGCGACGCGCAGCTCTGGTTCCACAAGGAAGCGGCGGACGGGCCGTTTCTGTCGTGGGATGTTTTCAAATAAGAATGTCGTTTGAGTTTCGGTCCCCCTCGGAGCCTCAACACCTTCGGCGAACTCAAAACAGCTTTCTCAAGGCGGCCTTCTTATCAATGAGTACATAAACGAATTCCGCACGCTACTCGCTCGGACAAGCACGGTGCTACGCAGCCAGCGTGTGGATCTTTTCACGGGTGGACTCAATGAGGTACTCCGCATTGATGTCGAACGGTCCAAACCGAGGTCCCTCAACGAGGCCATCAACGTTGTGAGGGATTTATCGGGGAAGAGTCGGTTACTTGGCTTGTCCGACACGGAGGAGCCAGAGAATAGGCTTCCTACTCCGCGTCCAAAGCGGATCTTCTGTCCCAATTGTGGTGGACCACTCAGTAGCCCACCAATCACGCGCACGCGTGCATTGGTGGGCCAAACATAGCCCACCAATGCACGCGTGACACCGCGTGATTGGTGGGCCACTGAGTGGTCCACCACAATTGGACCTTTTTTATTAGGCAAAGGTATGTAATGTTTCTTATCTGTTGGCCTTTTTGATGTACATATCTACATCTGCTTTTGTGTGTGTGTTACCAGAAATAACTGAACTTTTTATGACATAATTGTCATGTTATGTAGTTAACCATTCCATGCTATTTTATCCGACAGAAGAAATGTCTTTGGGTCGTCATTGGGGTTATAGAAGTAGGGAACCCAGTCCCCTTGGGATGGCGTAGTGGTGAAGGTGGGTGGCTCAAAACCGATAGGTCCTGGGTTCAAATCCCACTGGAACCGCTATGTGTTGTCTGTTACCTATGGTTAGCCTAGGGTGGTTGAACTCTCCTGTGTGGTTTGCAGGCTATTGCACAGGAGCGGGGTTTACCTAGTGCGCACTTCGGTAGCGGCTGCGGGTTACCCTCGTCATCTAAAAAAAAGAATTAGAAAACCTAAAAAAAATGAATTTTCGGGTCTATTTATACTATAATTACACTCTTGACTGCCTTATGGATGGTAACAATTTACATACGGATCGTAATCAACAAATGGACGATAAATTTAAATCATGCCTAAAGTTTAAGCAGCATGACAGTTCCTTCTAATCCAGCAGTATTTTCTTAGATAATCCTTTATCCATTGGCGGAACTAGAGGGGGGTCGGGAGGGTCGACAGACCCCCGGCCGACGGAACTTCGACTAAATAAGATATAAGATTTGTATTGCTTATAGATAATTTTAGTGAAAAATATAATTAATTATTTCCTTGTAGTGCAGTTGGTTAATGACTTAATCTATTTTAAGAGAGGTCTCATATTCGAAACTTAATGCACTCATTTGATTTCTATTTTTTGACTTTTAAATTATTTCTTTTCTAGTTTTCTTAAGTTTTATTAAAAGTATAACTAATTCAATATATATGCAAAACTCTCTCATATGTTATAAATATTTCTCTCTCTTTTTTCTACTAGTTATATAAGTATCTTTCTCAGCGTAACAAATACAAGAAATAATATATATTATATCTTTCATATCGTGTTTGTGTTCGAACCATTTAAAATTATATTTATCAACTCTCGATTTTTTATCTACCTTCGGTCACCGTTATTCCTCTATTTCGACCCCCCAACTTCATAGCTCTAGTTCCGCCACTGCCTTTATCTATGGAGTTAATAGTGCACTCAGTTATTCTGATTCTTCGAACCTTCTGTCAACTCTCTAGGTTCATCGAACATTTTATTCGATGTCATCTTTTATTGCAGGATGGTGCAGAAATTGGTTATGGTGCTAAAGCACAAGAAGTTTTGGGACAAGTCAAGGGAAGGTGTGTTTCTATGCTTACTGAACAATTCTCCCTCATATAAGTTTTTCTGTTATAACATAAGACACAAAGTTTATACATGTAATATTAATTAAGCATTCCTGTTCCACTCGCTCTGTCTTTTATAGGGGCTTTCGACATGAAAAAAGCAAGAAGAAGCGCGGCAGCTACCGCGGAGGACAAATCGACCTGCAATTCCATTCGATAAAGTTCAAAGATTTTATGATGAAGAATGAAGATGGATATATGAGGACATAATAACATTCCTGTGGTTTTTTATCCCATAATGGGGAAGCCGGTTTTGCAGATTTCTGATCTTTTTGTATGTTTCAATAAATTTGAAATTGTTTTTTGAGCTTGTGAGGTGGCAAAAGAATGAGCTGTGTTCTTATAATAACCGGCCAGGCCCGGCCAGTTGAACCGATTTGGCCCTGGCCCGGTAGGCAATTCGGGTCAGTTCTATGAGAGACCCGTTTCTCTGGGCAGACCCGGTGTGACTCGGTGGGTCATCCGAGTTAATTGGGATTCAGTGCTCGATTGACTCGGTTTTGACAAGATTTTAACTCTTATTGAACCACTTGCATTTACTAATTTTGACTTAAGTCTTATCCACTAGAATAAGTACATATCTTGATATTTTTTCAAAGTAATATTATTTAATTAAATTTGTGGTATACTATGAGAAAATTATCGGGTCTATCTAGCAATTCGACTAGTTGAACTACTAAAATTTAATTTTTCGGATCAATGTTCGGGTCGGTTTTCAGAACAGAATGAGAATTTGAAAATATAGTTGGTAACAAGTTGCATATATGGGCCCTCTTTACTCCTTCCCATTATTTTCCTTGATACAAATCAAAGTTTCTCGAGTCATGCGTGACAATGAAATGGACCCTAAATTCTTGATCCAAAACATTGTGACATGAGTTTAATTATTCATTGGGTCCACTTCTGAAACAAATCTAGGTGGTTGAGCGTGAGGGCCACAGTAATGTCGACTATCTATAATTTGCTTATTTTAGAAAATTTACTCTTTTCGTCCCAAGTGCCACTATTTTTTAATAAGGGGATTAAAAAAATTAGTATTTCTTCCGTCCCATAGATTTTATCTTATTTTTCTTTTTGAGTTGTCCCATTGATCTTGTCTCATTTTTTAAAATGTTAAAATTTTGTGGTTAGAATTTACCCATGATTTGAGGGACCCACAACTTTACACACGACTAACAATTTTCATTAATAATCGCATTAGAAAGAAATGGAACAAGATGTATAAATATATAAAATGGTGGAGTCTATTTATTTATTGATTTTGATATTTTCATTTATTTATTTTTCCTAAAAAATAGATATAAATAATGCGACGAACCAAAATGACATTCGGAACATTAATATTGGAACCGAGAAAGTATCCTTCTAGATTTAAGCCGGAAATTTCAAATCTAACAACGTGGCATAATTAAGAACAAGGCACGCACAATAACACTTTGAGTGAAACATGCAGCTGGCTTTCAATTAATGTTTATGCAGCCCCACTCCTGCCCCATGAATTATCGTTGAATGTATACAACAGATATTAATATTAATAATTATATTATTGAATATTAATCTACAATATCATTTTAAAATAGTGCTATGATTTTTAAGTCGGCAACGGTGTATTTACGCTGATAGGCCTGCAATTTAATATTTTTTTTATATATTTATAGAGTTATTACTATTCAATATGTTCTTCTCTCCGTCCCATTATAAACATCCTCATTTCCCAATTGCATTGTCCCATCAAAACCTCTTCTTTATAAAAAAGGCAAAAATGTATAGACAGAAATAAATTAACCAAGAGTCAAACAATATATACCACGTTACACCATTTTTTTATCTTCGTGCCGAAAAGAAATAGAATAGTTATAATGGGAAGGGAGGAGTAGTTATTATGAATTTTATTATCAGTTGGTTATGGTATTTTTTGTTGGCAATCTGTTTATGCCTTTTATGATTATCATTTTCATATATTTGTACTTTTAAGGAAATGTCACTTTTGAGTCTCTCATAACTTCATATTTTTTATGTTATTATGTTATAGACCGTAATTTCTCTCATTTTTATAGACTAGGTTATGCAAAGAACAAAGTGTCCCTCCTCTCGTATATGATCTTAATGAATTATGTTATGTTTATTGCAATTTGCGGACAAGGGCAGATCTCAAAATATAAATTAGAGCAGCGAACCTTGGATTATTAATGGTAAAATTAACAATCTTAAATGCAAAATAATTATTTTTTTTCAAATTCTATATTAAAAAATCGAGATTCAACACTTGTCAAGAAGATGTCGTCACCCACCCTTTGAATCTACGGTTATTGCATGAGTGTATCTTAGACTTCGAGGTTCAAACATTCAAACCTAGCATCTTAGGATTTTAATTTCTAGTATGAATCATGAAGCACTTTATTGTAGATTCTTATGCTTATGTAGACTTTTTGGGAGGCATAATATCAACAATATCAACATATTACATTGACAAATTAAAGCAATGTCACGTACAATTGTATAGAAGAAACAAGTAGTCAGTTAATTTAGTCCCCATGGGATGGCGTAGTGGTTACGGTGGGTGGCCGGGCCGATAGGTCCTGGGTTCAATTCCCACCAAGACCACTATGTGATTTGCATGTCACCCTGTCACATTAAGGGGTAGCGACTTTTTAAATGATCATTAAGTCCTATTCAATATTTTCGTCTCAATAATTTAATCTATGTTTCTAAAAAAATGATTGTTGTTATTGTTTTGTATTGGAAATTAAATAAATTTATAGACAAACCCAAAACCTACAGCCGGCTGCTACTTTTGCCTTTCAAATTAGGAAACATGAACAAAATATTTTTATTAAATAATTAACATTTTTTTTATTTTTTAATAACGAGCGAAATCCACAATCACTATTTGAAATATGATTACACATAACGATTTTTATGGGTTCGATGTTTAAGCCTAGCTAAGACAAACACCTAAATTGATATATAATCCAAAGGGACCACTATTTTGATTCTTAATAAATGGAAAAGGAAGAAAAAAGGAAATTGTAAATGACACTTTTTCTTTTTGAAAATAAGATTGCTTTATTTTTAGTTTTTGAAAAATGGAATAATGTTTTTTTCAAAAAGAAAAAAATGTCACTCTCCAAGATTCTCTTATGTAACATTCTCACCGCCGGCCTTGCTGCTTTGTTCCTTGCTTGTAAACCAAATCTCCACAAAGAGGGAAGAAATTAATGGCAAAGCATAAAGGTAAAGCCATTGACAACTAATCATATTATCAAAATAATAGCGTTGTCCCATTGGAATGGCATAGCGGTTAAGGTGGATAGCTTGTGGCCGGAAGGTCATGAGTTCAAAATCCACCAAGACTGCTATGTGTGAGTCTGTCACCTATATCATCTTATCATTTAATGGATCAAAATGTTATGTTTTCGGTTGCAGGTTACCCTCGTCGTCACCTATATCATTATATCGTATTTTGGATCTCAACTATAAAAGTAGTTCCAAAAGTGGAACCTTCATCTCGACGGGGCCTTAAGCGATCTCAAGACCTACTTTAGGTGATAGTCTTCCCTACTTTTTGCGAAAGTGGTTAATCAATAATAATATATCTATTTCAGAAATAAAATATATAGTAGTAGTTCATTGTAACAGTTTAATGGATCAAAATGTTATGTTTTCGGTAGCGGGTTGCGGGTTACCCTCGTCGTCACCTATATCATTATATCGTATTTTGGATCTCAACTATAAAAGTAGTTCCAAAAGTGGAACCTTCATCTCGACGGGGCCTTAAACGATCTCAAGACTCATTATATCGTATTTTGGATCTCAACTATAAAAGTAGTTCCAAAAGTGGAACCTTCATCTCGACGAGGCCTTAAGCGATCTCAAGACCTACTTTAGGTGATAGTCTTCCCTACTTTTTGCGAAAGTGGTTAATCAATAATAATATATATATTTTAGAAATAAAATATATAGTAGTAGTTCATTGTAACAGTTTAATGGATCAAAATATTATGCTTTCGGTAGCGGGTTGCGGGTTATCCTCGTCGTCACCTATATCATTATATCTTATTTTAGATCTCAACTATAAAAGTAGTTCCAAAAGTGGAACCTTCATCTCGACGGGGCCTTAAGTGATCTCAAGACCTACTTTAGGTGATAGCCTCCCCTACTTTTTGCGGAAATGGTTAATCAATAATAATATATCTATTTCAAAAATAAAATATATAGTAGTAGTTCATTGTAACTACTAATATTGATATGTTGTGCAATTGCCGCATTTGTCGAGTTGGCCTGACGAAATAACTTGGTCAAAAGTTTAGATTAAAAAATATGTATAAATTGATGGTTCAGAATAATCTAATAAAAGCAAAAACGTACCGAACAAAATGTATTATTTTGGCGAAAAAAGTGACAAATGCCAATTAACTACGAAATGACTGGAAATTCAAAAGCAACTTTCGGACAGCGCAGTTATAATACATTCGCTTTTCGTTTTCGCATGCTTAAGGAGTCCGGATTTTCTGCCCCAGTGGGTGTCCCACTGGGTGTCCCACCAATAAGGTGGAGACATGTGTGATTTTATTGTAAAGAAGGTGGCCCACCAATGCACGCGTGGCGCCGCGTGATTGGTGGGCCACCTAGTGGTCCACCAAAAACTGGGGCAGAGGATCCTCTGCCCTTAAGAAGTACGTTTACTCACTTTTCTACTGAAGTCTAATTATACCTACTATTTATAATTTATTTAAAGATATTATATTCTTATTTTATGAATAATCGTTATATTCTTTATATTTATTCGAAACATATAGTACACAATCTTACTTTTGACAACACTCTAAATGTAATTGGAGAAAAATTATGAAGAATAATAATATCTAGTTTAGTAGTTAATTAAGTATTTAAATGATAGTTTATTTATAGTTCAAATGTTGCTAATTTTAGATCAATCAAGTATTTAAAAAAAAATACAAACATTATAAATCAATCGCATAAAGTTATATATGTTATAAACCATATATAAGACTCTATTAAAATAGATCTAAAACTCTAAATTCTACATCTCCACTAAAATAAGTGGCGTTTAATATACTTTTTTAATATTTTTTAAAGTTAGTGGTCACATTAAAATTAATTCTTCATTGTTTTTTTTAGTGTAGGATAAAAACTTCGGAGGGCAAATTCAAAAATTTAAGTGGGACAAACATATGAATTACTTGAAATAAAAATACGTGAAATTTGGCTACAAATTAAACATGCCAAACCGTTTTAATATTAGACTGTATATACTCTCCCTCCATTCCACTATTCTTGCTCCAAGACTTTTCGACACAATTTTTTAGAAGAATTGTTGGTTGTATATAAATATGTGCGTTTGTGTGCAGAGAAAGGTGGGGTCATTTAGTAAAAGTGTTTGTAATAATTTATTACTACCTCCTTCCCGCTAATGCTTTCTCACTTTCCCGAAATGAACGTCTCATTATTTATGTCTCACTTCCCAATTTAAAAAAATAACTATCATCTTTTCTCCTACTTTATCATCTCCTCTCTCATACTTTCTCTTATTTTATCATTTTTTTCTTTCTTATTTTACTATTTCTCTCTCATATTTTATCATCTACTCTCACTTATCTTATCTCTCATACTTTATCATCTACTCATCTTTCATACCTTATTATTTACTCCCATAAATTATGTGTCAAAAAAAGTGATACAAAAATAGTGGGATGAAGGGTTTTTTATAAAATTGAGCAATAATTGTAGGAAATTTTAAAAATGGAAGTGGAGTAATAATTATGAGACGAAAGGAATATATGTTTGAAATAATGTCCCACAAAATCAAGAAATGGACATAATATGAATTTTCTTTTTCTACTGATGATTATGACACACATGTCAGATTTGCTTTGTCTGAGCAGCTTTTTAATGTACAGAAATGACATTCAGACAGTTTATACGTTTGACCCGTTCAATAAATATGTGATCCTCGGTTTGAGGATCATATTAAATGAATTACCAAAACAATTTATACATCTATCTGAATCTGAATTATCTTGACCACTGTGACGCAATATTTAAAAATTATTATTAATGATGCATAAAGTGAAATATAATAATTTATTAAAAAATAAAATTGAATAATATATTTTGGATCGCTCAAAATAAAGTATTGGACAAAATAATTAAGAGGGAGAGAGTAGATAAATAAATGGTTTTTTCAATGGGTTGAATATATTTGATTCTCGTGAATTAAAAAAAAAGGTGGAAGACAATTCATCACGTTACATTACAATTTCAGACTATACTAAAATTCATTTAATTAAAATTAAAATACTTATAAATAAGACAACAAATACAACTCGACCTACTCCATGCTCTTTAAATAAGTTCACATCATTATAATTATAAGTTATTATAAATTTGATAAAGTATGTAAGTTGATTAACATATATCATCTTGTTATTTTAATATTTTATTCAGTTTTAAATACAAAAATATTACTTAAGTATTGGTTTTCTATGTATAGATATTTAAGTTATTCAATTCCCAATTAATATTAAAATGTGTACAATTAAAACCAACATGCTCAACCTGAAATCAAGTGTAGATATGTCATCGTTTCTCAAAATTCTATGTTCAATAACGTGCATGTAACGCCTACTCATTCTTTATTCTATGTGCAATTAAAAAATTTAAATTTCCTAAAATGAAGGATATCTTGTCTCTTAACATATGATGGTGGTCAATAATGTATATGTTTTAAAATTAGAAACTAAATTAATTTTAGAAAAAAAATAGCATCAAACTCCAACAGCTATCGCGTAAATGTTATACAGTTAAACCTCGATAAAGTAATAACTTTGAAACCGAGAAAAAATATTCATTTAATGAGGTTATTACTTTATCGAATATTATATTAGTGCATTGACTCATATCAAGATCGGAAGAAATTATTATCTTAACGAGATTATTACTGTATCCGTATAGCGATGTCGATCTCCTTAAGAAAGACATCTCGTTTTCTCAAAATACTTTTACAAGCACATCTCGTTTCTTTCCTCTTGTCACATTGAGACACCTAGAGAGACCAAAAAAAATGGAAGATTGAGTTGATGGGAAAAAATCCCATCTTTTAATATTGTCAAACCAAATATGATTGAAAAAATTAGGTGTATTTCATTCTTTATTGATATTTTTAGAAATATTAGATATGTGTCAACACTATGATTTTTTCCATATTTTAAAAGATTTCCAATATGGAACGACACGCAATCTGAGTAAGGTGATTTTTATCCATTTTTGGATATTATATATATATATATTTTTTGATTCGTGGAACCCGCAGCCGCTACCTTCGGTGCGCACTGGGTAAACCGCGCTCCTAGTGCAGTAGCCTGCAAACCACACAGGAGAGTTCAACCACCCTAGGCTAACCATAGGTGACAGACAACACATAGTGCTTCTAGTGGGATTTGGATATTATATATTTATTATTATTATAACTAGTGACACAAGATTTGGGTTCCAAGTATTTAAATCTTTCCAAAATTGATTGCACCTATAATATCAAGAAACAATTAAACCAATAAAGATTATAAAGTCCTATATATTATTTGAATTTGAATACATGTCACTAAAATCACGAATTAAAAAAATGATACACTGAAGGAGATGTTTAATTCGTAAACTCGAGCCGGCAACATGTAATATTGTTGATATTTTTACTTCTGTGTAAGTGATTGATGTAAATTTGATCTTATGTTCAGTTTCGGATAGAGTCGATTTAAATAAATAATTCATAAACTCGAATCGAGTTTTAAGTATGATTTCAAAATTTTAGTTGCAACGACCTTAGAAAAGGAAAAACTTTGCTTCCACCTAAAAAGGATTTTGATTTATTCCCGATAAATAGAGAATACTAATAATTATAATAACTAAAAATCCTTATTCCACGAACTTTTTTGATATCTTTCACGTTATCGAATATTTGTTTTCTAAGAATAAGAATAACTATACCGACATCCGAAGCCTTCGATATTCGCTTTTACAGATGGACGGTGGAGATCGCTTCAATAAATATTCTTATTCTTATTTCCAATAAAAAGAGAACAACCGCACCGACCTGCACACAGTTCTATGCACCCCACCGCACACGATACTTCTTGTACAAGTTCAAAATATAGGCGAAATTTCCAGGCAATTTCTTTCTCTAACACCTTTCCACACGTTTCTGCGTGAATCCCACAACCAACTGCGGCGGTTTTCGAATTTCGGGGCGTTCATCGTGGTTTTTCCGCCTTCTCGTTGCGATTTGCTTCCGATTAACTGGAGTCGTATGCGTCACTAATAAAGCAGTAGCGAGAGCTGTTTAAACTGGAGTGTTTTGCTGTGACATTCGTGCGAATTCGAGTTTTTTTTTTTCTTTTCCGGCAGTGTTGATAGCGCTGGCGTGCGACAAGAAGGCGTCATCTCTCCTGCGACTAAGGAAAGGATTTAGTGAGAAAAATCGAGAATGAGTGAAGAAATCAAGTATAAAAAGCAAGGTTTCGACATTGAAGCGGGTAGCAGCCGCCATGATTATCCGGAGGACGATGAAGGCGGCTCTGGACCGTTCGACATTGTTCGGACGAAGAGAGCTCCGGTTCACCGGTTGCGTAGGTGGAGGGTAAGCGGCATTGATTCCTTTTGATCTTGTTCAGTAGTTTTTGTTACCTTTTCCTTTCGCATTGTGTATTTTTACTTTCCTTTTTGTATCCGTGTATGTCATATTCAAATTTTGTAGGGAGGAGGGTTATGGATTTATTCTAGTCTTATGTGATTCAGTGATTTGGTATTTGGTATGAGCAGTTTTGTTGAGAACGGAATATCATTTAAGGTTCTGTTTGCTTAGGGACGAAGGGATAGTTTCTACCTTGTTCGTAAGAAAATGTTGGGACTGATAATACTGTACTAGCGTCTCGTTTGTAGTGGTGCCTCAATAAGTGGAATTAACGTTCTTGATTCTTCTGGTGACCCGATGAATTTTGCGTCTACTGCTTAAAGATTTGCTTCTGAGCATTATGCATTTCGTAGTATCATTATAACCACATCAAATTTACTGACAAGTGGAAGATAAGAGTGAGATCCGCCGGCACTCAAAATTCAGTGTTCTCAATTGTAGCCCTCATTTTCTCATATGCCTTTGATATGTCCAATGTAAGAACTTCCAGTTATGATTATATAAATGTCTATGGTTTAGCTTTAGCAGTCCTCGTGGGGTGGATAGTTGTTTCCAATAATTCTCCTGTCTTAAGTAAGCCATGATGATCATCTCAGATACTTTTCTTTCTCTGATGGCTGTTGTCATTTTAGATTGTGGTATCTGGATGAGCAGGAAATGTAACAAATTATTATTCTACCTGTTCCTTGTTTCATCATTTTCTTTTTCCTCTTTTTGCTTCTTTTATGTATGCTCATGTATATTCTATTTTATGTGTGTTTGTGTGCATTCTTTTTTGCTTATTAAAAGACATCTTCCTATTTTCTTTCTTTGGCCCTAGTTGAATTGATCACTTTTACTGTCAACTTCAGTTTCTAAGTTTCTGATCAGCTGATCAGTTTCGATTTTAAGTGTGTTTCTTCTGTTTGCTCCGAAATATACTTTGTCTGTAGTTGCTTAAAGTTTACTCTATGTTTCATGCTTATGTACCTATGGTATACATGTTTTTCTTTTTTGTTCGGTTTGTTCTAACATGTGCACATTGTTTGATGAAATATTTTACGCCAGTCGCCATATAATACTCTAGTTTTGAGATTCATATTAACATTTTAAATAGATACTGAGAACTTCCAGTCCCAGAAACCACGATCTATCTGTGCAAATCATGTTGAACCCTTGTCCCTTTCTGCTCACTGCTGCATAAACCAAGTGGTTAAAGGATAAAACCATTTTGCAATGGTTATTAACTTTGTAAATAGAGGTCATATCTTGCTTATCCCGTTAAATCAAAGTTCCGGTAACACTTCCCTTAGGGAAGTAGCTATGGATTGGCAGCTTCTTTCCTTTTGTCTCCTCTTAACAATAAATTGTGGCTACAGATTCCATTTCACTTGTTTTTTGAGTTATAGTTCCATCATTCTGTTGAGCAAAGTTGTAATGGAGATGGATGCCCAGTTGCGAAGTTTTTGTGATTGTTATTCTCATGTTGCTAGTTCTTCAGCAGCCGGCGCACTGCCATACTGATAGTTCAATTCTTTAGTTTTTCTCTGTAATTTGCAGTAATACCTCTGTGGATCTACATAGTGCTTGGGTATCTTGGTTTATACATGCTTAAGCTTGGTTTTCCGATCAATATAATAAGTTCCCTTTGCTGTTTCAGCAAGCAGCACTTGTCCTGAATGCTTCCCGGCGATTTCGTTATACATTGGACTTGAAGAAAGAAGAAGAGAGGAGACAATTAATTGCAAAGATTAGAACACATGCTCAAGTCATTAGAGTAAGTAATCTTTGTCATTTTAATTAGGTAATTTATGCTCATGTAGATTGATTGTTTCTTCATAATTACTTGACCAGGCTGCGGTTCTGTTCCAAGAGGCTGGCAAAGAATTACCTGGTATTTTTTTTCACTGTCTTACACTGTAATGCTTTTATTGATTAATCTGTGGGAACTGCACTATATCGTATTGTTGTCAAGTCCATCATCTATCTTGGTTGCTATATCATATTTTATTATGAATCTTGTACTAGTTGTGAATTGTGATATTAATCTTGAGAATACTAACCTTATATCAAAATCTACTGTGATCATGTCCTTTTTCTTTTGCATTGCCTTGTAATGCCATTTTGACTATTCAAAGTTGATTATCTGTTCTATTTTTTTTTCTGTTAACAGTAAAATATTGATGAGGTCTTGCATTTGGCCCTGCATAGTTTTGCCTTATTTTCTGTTTCTTCAGCATCAGCAAAGACTGCCGTTCTTATGAACCCTGATTATTCCTGGTTTCTCCTGATATTTTAGGCCCAGTAGCTTCAACTGCGCCTATAAGTCCGTCTCGACCTGTTGATTTTGATATCAGTTCTGAAGAACTGGTTGCATTGTCCAAGGAGCACGATCTTCCTCTTTTGCAGCAATACGGAGGGGCAAGTTCACTGCAATCCATCTGCTTATTATACTGCTTTATTAACATTTTCCTCCAATCCTGTTACTTTTATATTGCTTGATTAACATATTCCTGCAGCCAGTTTACTTATATTTTGCATTATTATCATTCTTATATTGCATGATTATCATTTCTTATATTAGTATTTTATTTCTTTCTTATTTCCTTACTTCTTTCTTGTCATCAGGTTAGCGGAGTGGCTGCAAAATTAAAATCCAATCTGGACAATGGTGTGTCTGGGGATGAGACTGACCTCATAAACAGGAAAAAAGCTTTTGGGTCAAACACATATCCTAGAAAGAAGGGGGCGAGTTTCTGGGTGTGTGATTGATTTTGTTTTGGGGAGCTTACTTACCTTTCCAATTGAAGATAACTTAAATTCGTGGTTATTGTTTGAAAATTGTTTATTTTGATTTTTTTTTCTGTAGAGGTTTGTATGGGATGCTAGTCGCGATACTACTCTAATAATCTTGATGGTTGCAGCAACTGCTTCCTTAGTTCTGGGTATAAAGACCGAGGTAAACTTCTGTTCACTCTATATGTGCATGTTTGTAGGCGTGAAACTTAGATAATGACTGTCTAAAGACTCTGTATCCTGATTGGGGTGCCAATTTATTTTTTGTAACTTTTCCATTCTCATGTGCAATTTATTTTGGTCTTGTAAATTTTTCTCTTCTACGAGGAATTGCTCTTGCGAGATTATCATGCTTATATCGAATTTGAGTTTTCATGTAAGGGAAGTAACGAAAAGTATCTATACTCACTAATTCTTCTCGGTGATTGCATTGCTTCCCCTTAATTGTCTTTCTTAAGCTAGAAAATTTTGTATTTTATCAACTTCCATTTCATGTTTGAACCATGTTGGTGTTATTCAAACTACCCCTTTGCCGCTTTCAATTTTCATAAGGATATATTCAGCCACTTTCTGTGTTATACTCTCTTAGGCCAAGTTGCTTAACTGAGACTGGAATGCACACCACACCTTGTGCTTGTGTGGTTCTTCATATGAAGACATGTCACTCTTGTGAGGAATATAGAGGACAATGAATCAGTGTTTGCATACTTATGTTGATTCATCTTTATCGTCTCCCTTAAGCGCCAGTTCTCTTTTTAGGGTATAAAAGAAGGCTGGTATGATGGAGGAAGCATTGCTTTGGCAGTTCTTATAGTAATTATCTTCACAGGTAATGAGCATGTGGTTCTTTGTTTGTTATAATTGTTTTCAGCTTCACACCTCTTTGCTCAAGCTTGCTTGATTGTATGATTGATGGATTTCATGCTTAAGATGTCTGCTGCATGACAGCTTCAGATACGTGGAGACTAGGCACACAGTTTATATTTTAGATTCTAGCTCATTATATGGTTCTTCCTGGTTGGCTTCTGTTCATAAAATCTAATATATGGTCGTATTCTCATGATTAATAATCAATCAGTATGTGATCACATGATTTAATCTTCTGGAACTCCTGAAACGAGTGGGAATCTGTTCTTGCTTTGGGTTCACTCTTCGGGCTGATGCTAGATCCCCTTGTTCTTATATATCCTGATCACTAAATTTAGGAAAAATAATCAAATTCTTATATGGCATGCTTATCATAGGAATGTCCCTTCAGAATATGAAAATACCCATACATTTTAGGTAAGTATGGCTAGGCTAGAACCTAATCATTACAAGGTGATGGGATGAGTTAAGAGCTTTTGAATCTGTTTGTGTTACTAATGTAATTCTTGAAAACTCACAACATTCATCATGTTGTAAGAGTTGGCCTGAGCGGACTGAAATAGTTAACATCTAAGTTGTCTTCTTGATCCAACCCAAATTAGCGAACGGGTGTACCTCTAGTTGTTAACACATGTTAGGGTCATGTTTCGTCAAAAAATTTCACCCCAATAGGTTTTTTTAATTGAAATAATTGAAAAAAAGATTTCTGTCACGCAATATGCTAATTTTGTGTTCACCGTATCATAATAATCTAAGTGTATTTTTTTTTAATTCATTTGTTTCGTTTGAGTTGTTGTAGAGCAGATCTTTCTAAGAACATATGGTTTTATCCACACTAGCTGATTATAAGAAATGCATATTTTAAAACTGTGCAGCTGTTAGTGATTACAAACAATCCCTTCAATTCCAAAACTTGAATGAAGAGAAGAAAAACATTCAAATGGAGGTAGGGTAATGTGTTTAGAATGCCCACTCATGTATTGCCTCCCTTACACATTTCGTTTTCTTATATTTCTATGATATATTCTCCAGGTGATAAGGGGTGGGCGCAGGATTAAGGTTTCAATATTTGATATTGTTGTTGGGGACGTTGTGCCCCTTAAAATTGGTGATCAGGTAATTGAGAAATATCTTTTTCTTGTCACAGAATGAGGCACAGGCTTATTCTTCATGTATTTCGAGATTTCAAGTCCACTAATTCTAATTCGTTTTTACTAGCCGGTGGAAATTGATTATTTGATTGAGTTTGCCATTCGTTTGATATGCATGTAGGTGCCAGCAGATGGACTTGTAATCTCCGGCCACTCCCTTTCAATGGATGAATCAAGCATGACCGGAGAGAGTAAAATTGTATGCAAAGAGACGAGTTGCTTTATATTGTATTGGTTACTGTGTGCACCATTTGATTACTCAACAATTATTGTCTTGTCTGTATTAGGTTCATAAAGATCCTGTTCGATCACCGCTTCTTATGTCTGGATGCAAGGTTGCTGATGGCTATGGAACGATGCTGGTAAAGCTCGTATTCTTCTTACCTAATTACATGTTACAGATTCCTTATATCTGCAGCAAATGGAGACAGTGACCTACTTGCTCGAGAATGTACATGTTCCTCTAAATAGTAAATATGCTGTGGTTCCTAGGAAAATATGGAATTAGAACAACGAGATGGGAGTTGCTACTTTATGTATGAAATGGAAATGCTAGTCGCTTAACTAAGCAGTACATAATACTAATGGTATAATTGACAGGGTTTTCTATGCTACATATTCTTTATTGCTTAGTTAATCTTCACTTGGATATGTAATGCACATGAGTACAAAGGTAAAGCATCTTTTTGTAGTTAATGAAACATGTTAGCTTGCAGTGTATGAAAAGTTATTTGTCTTTTTTTGACTTCTTATTGTCTCCTTTTTTTAATTATGGTCTTGACTTAGAAATTTAATATTGTTCACTACATCAATCAGAAAGTCATTGTTTTGTTCAGATAGAGGTAAATCAATATGTAGGAACTACTCAGTGTGAAATTGATATATATTCTTCTTCCACACCCATACTCTTGAGGATGCATTCGGAGTGGCCATCTGAATTTTCATTTGGATTCTGTATGGTTGCTCATGTAGGTTGGTATCTGTGTTTCTTGTAGGTTACAAGTGTGGGAATAAATACTGAGTGGGGATTGCTTATGGCAAGTATCTCTGAAGATAATGGCGAGGAAACCCCTTTACAGGTTACATCTAATTTAGCATTATGAATATTTTCTGATGGTAACATGGCTTTTCGTATTCTGACATTTTCACATGGTGTGAGATTAGGTACGATTAAATGGGGTTGCTACTTTTATTGGTATGACTGGTCTTGCAGTAGCACTGGTTGTTCTTATTGTCCTTGTGGCCAGGTAGCTTTCATAGCAACCCACTACATGAATATGATCTTTCACTCTAAAGGTTGTTTTGGAAATGGAACTCTTACATCTTACTTTGAGATCATGCAGATTTTTTACTGGGCATACCAAAGATCCTGATGGCCAAGTCCAATTCATTGCTGGGAAGACAAAAGTTGGTCAAGCCATAGATGGATTCGTAAAAATATTCACTGTTGCAGTACGTATTGGTGTTACAATTATTTGATATTATTTTGTTCGCATCTTGTATTGGTGGTTGATCGAGTTAAAACTGTAGGTCACCATCGTAGTTGTTGCGGTACCAGAAGGTCTTCCATTAGCTGTTACTCTCACGTAAGCTTATGCTTTCAAAACTTTACTTCACTTGATCCTGGGCTTTTTGTAAATCACCGATCTTTGTGCTTATTAGTATGCAAAACTTTGTTTAGGTTATAAGGAATATAGGTTGCTAAACATCTCTTTCATTACTAAAACTGACATATTGTATGTAAGAAAGGATGATTTTTTCTATATATCAGATGGCGTTTCCTATTTAGATATATTTACCTGCTTGATTCTAAAATGCAATGTATGATATATCAATTAATCCTTCCATAACTCCTATCTTTTTTGGCCTTATTATTTTACATGGGTTTGTGTTTCAGGCTTGCATATTCAATGAGGAAAATGATGGCTGACAAGGCATTGGTATGCACTTCTGCTAACAAATTCCCTTCTCTAGTTCCCTAAAATATTTTCTCAATACGTTCCTTGTTTATTCATAATTAAACAGGTGAGGAGGCTATCAGCCTGTGAAACGATGGGCTCTGCAACTACAATTTGCAGTGATAAAACTGGGACTCTGACTCTGAATGAGGTACAATCAGTTTTTTTCCTTTGCTTCTATTTTTCCTGGAGAGGAAGTTTACCTTGTTAGCTTGCTTGGCAGTTGCGTATTGTATTAGTTAATACAGTTTATAAACAACTACCGTTCATGTACAGATGACAGTGGTGGAGACATATGCTTGTGGAAAGAAAGTTGATCCACCTGAAAATAAGTCACTGCTTCCTTCTAGGGTTGTCTCTCTACTGATTGAAGGCATTGCACAAAACACAACTGGAAGCGTATTTGCAACAGAAGTATGTTTTAGTTGCTGCCAATTTTGATTGCTCGTATTTGTTTTCCTTCCAGTTATTTGTGAATGCATTCTACTTTCCATATCTGTGTAAACCAATGTTTCCAAATAGGGTTCATCTTATGTAACACATGGATAATGATGTTTTATGCTAAATTTCACATTTGTCGTATTTCTTTAATTGAATTTTGGACCCATAAATTGTGGTGGTTAGATTTTTTAATTTCTTTTCTGTTGATGTGTACTACATTAGGAATCTCACTTCTTTTTTATGTTTTTTATTAGGGTAGTGGAGCTCCGGAGCTTTCTGGATCGCCAACTGAAAAAGCAATTCTACAATGGGGAGTAAATGTACTGTAACACATACCATTTTTCGTCTTTAGATGAGTGTCTTGTTCTATTCGGCAAATTAATTTCCCCTGGTGTCTTCTTGTAGCTTGGGATGGACTTTCTTTCCGTTCGATCTCATTCTGTTGTAATTCATGCATTTCCGTTTAACTCGGAGAAGAAGCGAGGTGGTGTTGCATTGAAATTGGTAATGAAATTTTTTGTGTTTTGTATATTTTAGTTGGGTTATCCTCTACCTTCTTTGCAAGATATGGATTGAACCTCACGTTATATGACTCTTTTTACTGATGGGTGCTTTAGCAGTCGGATTCTGAAGTTCATGTGCACTGGAAGGGGGCTGCAGAAATAGTACTTGCTTGTTGTAAAAGTTACATTGATTCGGATGACCATGTGGTGCCACTTGATGATGATAAGGTGCACATATTTTATCTTTTTTCTAGCATTTAGGGTTTTATTTGCACAGTAGCTGTTGTAGGATGCAATCTCAATTTATAAGACAAAACTTGTATATGCCAATGCTTCGGCACCTTATATCCAATGCACTTGTCTTTGATGATAGCATATTAGCGTAGTAACCAGTTTGGTTGTGATTGTATTTTGAAACTTAATAGATAATCTTACATATTAGTACAGTTCATTGTTTGGTTCTGGCTGTAAAGTATGTTTTGTGGTTTTCTGCAGCTATCGGTCTATAAGAAAGCAATTGAAGATATGGCTGCAGGGAGCTTGCGCTGTGTGGCCCTCGCCTACAGGCCATACGACATGGAGAATGTTCCATCTAATGATGAAGAACTCGAAAGTTGGCAGTTACCTGAGTCAGACCTAATCCTGCTAGCTATTGTTGGGATCAAGGTGTTTGTTACTTGTTGTGTCGACTGCTAATAATAATATCTCATTTTCCTTGTTTTTTATTGTTTTTTTCTGGAATATACTTATTTGCATCATGACTAAAAATCTCTAAATCAGTCAGCAATGGCATATCATCATGTTGGAATTAGCAGTCTAGAAAATGACTGGTCATTCTCTGTTCTAATATTACGGTTACATAAGTACAGCTTCATCTCCTGGGACAGTGATCAACAAATTTTACTACTGCTGCCATGCTAGTTTGGCTTTAATTTCCTTATTACTTTGTTCCCCCCCTTATGTTAAAGCTTCTTATGCCTTTCCTATTCTCAATCTGCATTTGGTGGAGATCAAGTTTGGGTATTCTATCATCACATAACTTGGACTTCTAGTGGAATTACTATCTGTCCTTCACCTTTTTTTTGTTTTCCTCCTTGCATCTATTTCTGGATTTCAATGATTACCGCTTTGTAATGAGAGTTCAAATATGTTTGATATAGGATCCTTGCCGACCAGGTGTGAGAGATGCTGTTCAACTGTGCACTAATGCTGGTGTTAAGGTACGTGCATTTTAGTGCTTCGTTCAACTTAGAAATAATTGTAGAAGATCTAATAAAGAATCATGTATATATATCTCATAGTAATCAAGAACTATATTTGACAGCAAAGTTTGCATCATTCTTAGTCTAGATTCTTTGGATATAGTGTATATCATTCCTCTTGGTCCAAATGCACTTTCTTTTTTGTTGAATATTTGATGCTTATTTGCTGTTTGTTTTTGTTTGATTGTTGCAGTCATTTTTATTTGCTGTATTGATTTTCTAGGTACGCATGGTCACTGGTGACAATCTTCAAACAGCAAAAGCAATTGCTTTAGAGTGTGGAATATTAGACTCAGAGGGTGATGCAACCGAGCCTCATATTATTGAAGGAAAGACATTTCGTAATCTTACCGAACCACAGAGATTAGAAGTGGCTGATAAAATTTCGGTATGATATTAATTGACTTGGAGTTTAAATTATTTTTTTTAGTGTATACCCCCTCTAGTTGTTAACGAGATGGGTTAATTTTCTGTCTCCATTTCTCGCACAGGTGATGGGACGGTCATCACCAAATGACAAACTTCTGCTTGTGCAAGCATTAAGAAAGAGGGGGCACGTAGTTGCTGTCACTGGAGATGGTACCAATGATGCTCCTGCACTGCATGAGGTAAAATTGATGTGGAGGTCGACTTATTTTTGCACATCTCTATCCCAATTTCACCCAGATACCAAATCACCTTATATCACCATCCATTCAATTGTATGATTTGGTAATTAGGTTATTCCATTGTCAGAGTTTTGCCAGTTGTGAAAAACTTGTGACAGTTTGATAGTCACAGTAGTTTCTTTTTTGGTAACGAGTTACTAAGATTGTGGAAGAGTTCAATGTATTATTTGGACTGGACTTCCATAAGCGTTAATAATTTTCTGAGATTTAACTGTTGGGTATGGTGTTCTTCTCCAGTTAATACAGTTAAGTGTTGTAATGGTGTAGGCTGATATTGGTCTTGCTATGGGCATCCAAGGAACGGAAGTTGCAAAAGAGAGTTCAGATATCATTATACTGGATGACAATTTTTCTTCTGTTGTAAAGGTTAGTATTTTGGCTCATCTACTTGATAATTGCAGCTCGTATTTTGTCCCAGTACTTTTATAAATCGTTGTGTCCGTGTCGAGTAGTGTCCTGTGTCTGCAACATTAGGGAGTCGTGACCTTCACCCACTTGACTTTTTGTACTTCGACATCAATTTTTTTTTTGGAGGCAGTGTGTTGTGATTTTGAAGTTCTGGTCTTTAAATTTCAATGGTATGGAATGTTCTAGGCATTTATAGAGTTCATTTAGGATCAGCAGTATTTGTAACTTCTCTAAGCATAATTTGAATTGTAAGAATTGAATTAGCTCTTTTAGATTTCTTGGCAGAAAGTTTCAATAACTTCCAGTCATGAAATCTGGCCTTCTCATATTTAATTTTCGTGGGTTACATTCTTTATGGCCCAAATGAAGATGTTCAACTATTATGTCCTGTAGTTCAGGTTCTAAATGTTATGAAAACTGCAGGTTGTCCGATGGGGAAGATCTGTTTATGCCAACATTCAAAAATTCATTCAGTTCCAACTTACTGTTAATGTTGCTGCTTTGATTATCAATGTTGTGGCCGCGGTTTCTTCTGGTAATGTCCCACTGAATGCTGTGCAGGTGTGTATTCCCTCTCCCTCTCCCTCTCCCTCTCCAGTGAGGCTGCTCATTTACTGAAATTCTTTAAAATTCTGCTAATATATTTGTGTGTATTTGTTGTATCCAGCTTCTCTGGGTAAACCTTATCATGGACACATTAGGAGCACTTGCGCTAGCTACGGAGGCTCCTACTGATCATCTCATGCGTAGACCCCCTGTTGGTAGAAGGTCAGAATTTCATTATCAAGAATGGCCTAGACCTTAGCGTTTGTTTTATTGGTTAATCTTTCTTTCCGTAAACCCAGTAACTGCTTCATTGTATTTTTACTGAGATGATGTTGGTATTCTAGGGAACCTCTTATAACGAATATCATGTGGAGGAATTTGTTGATCCAGGTATGGGGTGTTCTGTGATAACTTTGTGAAATTGCATTTCACTGCTGAAATAGAGATGTGCTCACTTTCTATTTGCTCAACAATTATAGGCTTTATATCAAGTCACCGTTCTCTTAATCCTCACTTTTCGGGGAAAGGATATCCTGAATCTGAAGAATGATACGAGTGATCATGCTTTTAAAGTGAATAATACATTGATATTCAATGCATTTGTCTTCTGTCAGGTAAGCGTAATATTATTGATTGTATTTCTTGAAGTTATACACTTGTACTACTTGAGAGATGTGAGGATGTATTGTTGTGTTAAGTTTGTTTACAATCTCTCTAATTCTTTCGAATGTATGTAACTTTAGGTGTTCAATGAATTTAATGCTCGAAAGCCAGATCAAATCAATGTGTGGAAAGGGGTCACTAAGAACCATCTTTTCATGGGAATAGTTGCCCTTGAAGTGTTGCTTCAGGTATTTTTTTCGATAATCAATAGCTGCTTCTCTTTTTGTCTAGTCTCGTCATTAATAATTCTTTTCATGTCTGTATTTGGTGTTCAGTTCGTCATAATCTTTTTCCTTGGGAAGTTTGCCTCTACCGTTCGCCTGAGCTGGAAACTGTGGCTTGTTTCCATTGCTATTGGTTTTGTCAGGTTCGTAGTCATGGTATTTGCATTTTGTCAAATGTATCATCTTGAGATTCAAATTGCACAGCCTTCGACAATGCTAGAAATAGAATCTCTCCTTTTGATAATAATTCCATATCTGATTATAGTATTTGTATCTGTTTTTACTATCATCAGCTGGCCTCTTGCCGCTCTTGGGAAACTGATTCCCGTCCCGGAGAAGCCTATTGCCGAATCCTTCAAGAAGAAAATCCGAAGGCAAAGAAGTTATCATGATGGTAATTAATGACTTATTCTACTTAAAGAACTATCTTCCGTGTGTGATCGTTAATTAAACTCGTTCGTCCTTTCTCGTTTTTCAGGTTAAGAGATGGGATGGTTGTTTTGGGTTTTCTGCAGTATAGACTAACTTTTGCATATAAGAAAAGAAAAGATAAAAATACACAAAACATGAGTTTAGAGTTGAGTTGGAGGAGATTACTTTCCTGTCTCACTGTCTAAATGTGAATGGTAGGTATCCATATTAGAGTTTGCTGGCTTTGTTTTTTCTGGTGATTGACACCAACCGTACGCCCAAACTATTCTTTTAATGTTTTCTGAAGTTTTATTTGCTTACAATACTGTGTGTGAGTTCTCATCAAAGATTTATGCTGGATTTTTAGTATATATCCAAAATTTTAACTTCCTGGTACCTGGGAACGAGTCATGAAGATCTGCGGGTTAAAACACGCGTATCGGAAATTTGACTCACCGGGTCTAGGAGGCATGAAGGACTTGCGACGAACACACAGCGAGATTGTTATATATACGTCATTTTTTTAAATTTTTTTTTAAAGTAAACGAAATATATGTGAAATTATCACCAAAGAAATTGAATTGTCTATAGTTATGATTTTCTTCAATTCTAGTCCAAGTTGTCACCTAGAAGCACGGTTCAATCTTCAATTAGGTTATTTTTACCTCCCTAATTTATAAGTTCAAAAAAGTGTGATTGAGAGATCCATTAGTAGAACCTTTCTAGCATTAGTATGAAATCTCTGTTTATATCCCACCTTTTAATCGTACTAGACTACTAATCACTCTAAACTTCTAATAGTTTTCAAGCCTATTAATCACTCTAAACCTCTAATACCTTTCAATCTAAATCGCAATGAAGATCGAGTCGATAGTAAAAAAGAACCCACTATAATTCGATTAGACTTTTGTGTTCAATAAATAACATCAAAATCAATTATAATGGGTTTTATGTGCCACCTATCAACACATTTATGGAATATAATATATATGAAAGTATAGAAGTGTGACACTAAAGTCTTTGTAACCATTACATTGTGCCTAAATACTAAAGATGCTAAAACTTAGTATCTACTAAAACGAAATAAGATTGAATTGGGTGTAAGTAGGTATTCCAAAAAGCAATTAATTTCATGTCAAAATTTAGATCGACTAAAATGTCAAAGACTTACCTGTGGAGGTGAAAGAATTTAGAGAGTAAATTACAAATCTTACTTCTGGACTGGTTTGCACCATCATGTTCAGCAGTAGGCGTAGTTTCTCCAACACTCTTTACAATTGATAATACTAATAATCTGACCGCAACTTTATACCAAGCTCACCGCACCAGAAGATCCGCCGGAGAAGGCTTCGGTCATCTCGTCCACCTCCAGAACATCACGACGACGGTGATAGTCAAAATCATTCCTGCATACTTAATCCATTTGTCGAAACGGTTCCGCCTTTCAATGATTCTCAACAGGGAGTTTGATAGCCCCAGCGTGTTGAGTACATCCAGTGCTTTCCTTTGAGCTCTCTGCATCAAAACCAAAGGCTCATCAAACAAACCAGTTTTCTAATGACTTGCATACTTCTTTGACTTGCAACTTGAATATCTCATTTCATTTTCACAGATTGATAATCTTTTATCTACAATACTTATGAAGCAACAAACGGTTAAGATCATACCAGCATACATGTGTTTCAAATTGAATTATACAGTTAAACCTCGATAAAGTAATATATTACCTTGGGACCGAGAAAAAATCATCCAACGAGGTTATTACTTTATCGAACATCATTTTAGTGCATTGACCCATATCGGGACCGGAATAAATTATTATCTTAGCGAGATTATTACTTTATCGAATATTTTTATCGAGGTTTAACTGTATATGTATAAGTGCCACAAAAAATTAGCAAGACTGATTCATACTTCATCTAGCAAGTGATTTGAAATTCCTACCTTTAAGTGGTCCCTTTGCTCACCATACTTAGAAAGAATGGCCACTCCTGTTGCAAAGCTCTCCTCTAGTAATCTCGAGGATCTACGGACCGAATCCCTTGCTTGTGTCTCGTCATCAAAGATTCTCAAAACCGCATCTCCACTCTAGAACAAAATGAGAATCATCAATAAATAGGTTTCCATGACTTAGACAAACATAAAACGTTTGAGTGCTTCTGCGGCAGTGGCCATACAGATCTTCCAAGTAGTTCAGCCCTCTCTTGGGCTTCTTGTTTTCGCTTCTGCGTCCGTGATGTGTACTTATCAAGACTAGCTCTAAATGACTCAGACTCCTCGCTCACTTGTTCGACCTTTCTACAAAATAAAGTAAACAAGTTTAGCAAACCAAATATGAAATCAAACAGAAACTATACATCTAACCATCTGTAGACAAAAAACAGGTCACGGGTACGCGTTTTACAATTCATCTAACCATCTATAAGAACGCCTTCTCTATAATCAGCTTCTAGCTCCCATTTGAAATACCTTCACTTTAAATTTCAAATAGTCTAACAATGTGCTTGGACAGATTCTTTCAGAGGTTCATTTTCTGCTTGCAAGTAGCGTTTTGATAAACATTTTAGTAAAAGGTTATGAACCATGATGATAATTCTAAATTAGGTTCATTAGTAACACTAGTAGATAAAGTAGTGATTCTTAACCAGAACTAAAACCAGGAAAAGAAAAAGAATGTTTGGCAATTATGAATCATATAATACTGATTGTATTCATGGAAGAATTAGATTATCACAGGCTAGCTATTGTACCTCCACCTAATTCGATCCTTAGTTCGACCAATCTGTGATATAACGAAATGACAGACCTCAAAACCAATGGTGCAACACTTGTTTGTCCCCAGAACTACCACAACCATCCAATCACCATCTTCGTTATATCTATGTTTACTCTAAAACAGTCTACCAGCTTAAGTTGAATAAAGTTTTCGTCATAAAATAAGAAACGAAATGGTCGGAAAACGAATAAGATGCTCATTCCTCTAGGCTCTATCTTTTGCATTCGGCGAAACATTAGCACGTTTTAAATGGCTACTTTGTACAGTAACTAAATGTGGTAAAACGGTACATTTCAATTATCTGCATGAGCTACATTCAGAAGAACACCAAGGCAGTTAAATTCAATCATACAGTCACCAAATCAAAACACCGGGATCAGATCAGAAGTATCACATTCCTGAATTTCGAAAATTACCAGACTAATGATCAAAATATCAATCAGACGGAAAATTTGCAGATCAGCAGGTACTAAATCCTCTTCGAATAGCAATCACATCATTACCGAGATCAAAACCATTGAAACACCATAAATTCGAGATCTAATCATGATTAAGGCAAAAAAGTAAAAAAAAATAGATATTTCCAGTCATCCTGTGTAGACTCATTATAACGACTCAGAATCCGATAGAGAGAGATACCTTTTCCAGAGATCGCGTTGAGGTTTGGATGGTATGGAACGCCAGAGGCGATCCATATCGGCGCACATAGACTGGATCTGATTGATTTCTCTTCGGATCAAGGTGGCTTGCTCATCAGAAGAGCCCGAAACGACGGCGCTCGAAGACGAAAACGATGTTGACGGAAACTCGAGACGCTCCAGCCTCTCCAAAGCATCTCTAATCTTCAACGACAGGCGCTTAGAGCTAGAGTATAGCTCCGACAGATTCCCCCCTCCACCTTCCATGGCCGTCGCCTTCTGCTCGAGCTTCGTGGATTGCTCGCAATTGCAAAACTACTACTTCCCGGTGTCTCCACAATCGGAATTCAATTGTTTTTTTTTTATCCCCAGACCCCACACAAATTACAGTTTTGCCACGTCAGATTTTAGGGAAATATAATTACGAAGATGTTCAATAAAATACCGCACTATCAAGTGTCAATTGATTACATGTAACTAAGTATTTTTTAAGTTTTAATTGTATTAAGAAATTGATACGATTTTTGAGGAATATTTAAGAATTTATTTAAATTTTTGTAAAGCGTAATTGAAGTAATTATATTTTTTTTCATGTTGTAATTTAAGAAATAATTTAAAGTATTCAAAAAGTTAAAAATCATAATTTTTTTATTTCGGAGCATAACGAAATCGTGTGTAAGAGAGAGTACAAAATGTGGTAGTGATTATGAGTATGAAGGGATCCACTTCATTTTATGTTTAAGAAATAATCTAAAGTACCCATTTTCATATTGTAATTTAAGAAATAATTTGAAGTATCCAAAAAGTAAAAAGTCATAAATTTTGAATTCGGAGCAGAACGAAATCGTGTGCGAGAGAGAGTATAAAAATGTGGTAGTGAATATGAATAAGAAGGGATCCACTCCATTTTATTTTAAGAGTTAATTTTTGTCTAGAAAAGAAGACAATTATATCGGGACAACTCGATTCAAAAAGTATGATAGTAATAGGAGAACATATGCAGTATAAAATTTCATTGTTACTCTAAAAACAGAATCAAATAATAATCTAGACATGTTAACCTTTGTAATAATCGAGACAAAATCATGACTTCACGACTAGGACAAATTTAGACTTATGACTTGTTCAATAACTGATTTTTTTTTTTTGTATTGCATGATTCTGTTAGTCTCTTAATTCGAACCCAAATTTGTATACAATTACATATTTAAAAATTACATATTCCACGAATCTTAATTCGATGAAGTCGAACTTAAGTAAGGCCGAGTTGGATCTTTCGTTAACACTTTGACTAAATTCATACATATGAATTCATAAACTCATTAATTCAACTCACATCAATTCATAATCTAAAAAATACCCGATTTTTAAAAGAGGTCGACCTCACCCAAGTTTGATGCAAGATTTTCATTACCATTCCTAATAATAAAAGACTAATTAATTTTATATGATTGAAGAGAAGCCCTAACAATGCGGATAGTTTCACCTATATTTACGGATTTTCATTACCATCCCTTCCTTGTATACAAAATTGGCGCCTATAAATACTTCATTTTTTGTAAAATCCAAAGAATGTTACAAATGGAAAAGGAAGAGAAGCACAAGGGTGAATACCATGATGATAAGAATATCCATGGCGATGGCGGAAAAGATGCGAAGAAAAAGAAGAAAAAGAAAAAGAAAAAGAAGAAGAAAATGTGTGCGGCCGCGGGTGCTCTCGGCGTAGTTTTTGAATTACTTCTTGCTTTAATTATTGGAGAGGCTGAGGGAGGAGAAGAAGAGGAGGAGGAAGGAAGTAGTAGCGATAGCGATTAATTTTTTTTTTTTTTTTTTTTAATTTCTTTAGAAAGTCTTGATTGTATATATAGCATTTTTTTCCTTTTTAATTTTGGTAAAAGTAATTTTCATCAATTGTTTTCTTTAAAATGCGTCATCATAAGTTAAATGCCTCGTTCTTTGTATCAATCGAATGGATTGATGGGATTATGAACAAAACCATAATTGTGAGATGGAGTTCTTGCTTTTTTAGATTTTTGGAATGTCTAAATTTTGCTTCGAGTACTATAGCGGATCAAGAATTTAGAATTGAGGATGAAATTGTACATTTAAAGATGTGACTTTTGAATTGAGGAGAAGCAAAATAACAATTTTTATATATATATAAAATTTGAAATAATTACACAATTTGGAGAGTGTAGCAGCTACGTGTTTACCTTGTTACAAGGAATATAATCAACTACCTTTCACATTGTAGAAACAAACCCTCTTTATACAAAAGAGGTCTAATATAAAAATCCTAATTCGAAAAGTTGTTAAAATAAAAATCCCTAACATGCGTAAAATAATTAGAATTTGAACTTCACTTATATCATCACGTAGTAAATCCAATTGGAGCGTCAATCACCTTGGGATAAGATTTTATAGTTATCATTATGAACCTGAACCCGAAAAGTTCGTTATGTTTTGTGCCAACGACCACACACTTTTTTTTTTTTTTTTTTTTTTTTTACGAGGAACCTACAGCTGCTACCTTTGGTGCGGCGCGCACAGGATAAACCTCGCTCCTGTACAATAGCCTGCAAACCAAGCAGGAGAATCACATAGTAAATCCAATTGGAGCATCAATCACCTTCGGATAAGATTTTATAGTTATCATTATGAACCTGAACCCGAAAAGTTCGTTATGTTTTGTCAACGACCACACTTTTTTTTTTTTTTACGAGGAACCTGCAGCCGCTACCTTTGGTGCGGCGCACACAGGGTAAACCTCGCTCCTGTACAATAGCCTGTAAACCAAACAGGAGAATCACGTAGTAAATCCAATTGGAGCGTCAATCACCTTCGGATAAGATTTTATAGTTATCATTATGAACCTGAACCCGAAAAGTTCGTTATGTTTTGTGCCAACGACCACACACTTTTTTTTTTTTTTTTTTTTTTTTTACGAGGAACCTACAGCTGCTACCTTTGGTGCGGCGCGCACAGGATAAACCTCGCTCCTGTACAATAGCCTGCAAACCAAGCAGGAGAATCACATAGTAAATCCAATTGGAGCATCAATCACCTTCGGATAAGATTTTATAGTTATCATTATGAACCTGAACCCGAAAAGTTCGTTATGTTTTGTCAACGACCACACACTTTTTTTTTTTTTTTACGAGGAACCTGCAGCCGCTACCTTTGGTGCGGCGCACACAGGGTAAACCTCACTCCTGTACAATAGCCTGTAAACCAAACAGGAGAATCACGTAGTAAATCCAATTGGAGCGTCAATCACCTTCGGATAAGATTTTATAGTTATCATTATGAACCTAAACTCGAAAAGTTCGTTATGTTTTGTCAACGACCACACAATTTTTTTTTATTTTTATTTTTTTTTTTTACGAGGAACCTGCAGCTGCTACCTTTGGTGCGGCGCGCACAGGGTAAACCTCGCTCCTATGCAATAGCCTGCAAACCAAGCAGGAGAATTAAACCACACAAGCACACACACAACATTTTCAATGCGATTTGAACCCATAACATATCGTTCTCGGACTATGTCATCCCATGGGACTACCAACAACCACTCTTTCATTCAAGGTTCAGTTTGGTTCAGTTTCCTAATAATCATATGCGGCTTGTTCCACGTCACCCCTGCATATTTAACTTATTATAGAAAAAAAAGAATAAGCTACGAATCACATTGTTAGTTGTTACAAAGGCAATGGATTTTATATAATTAAAATTCCACAAGCGCGATGAAAACGACCTCAAAATAAATTAAACAACATAAATTATATTCCTCATTTTTTTTTCTTTTTTTTTCTTTTTTTTTTTTGGTTGACGAATAACCCGCAGCCACTATCTTTGGTGCGCACAGGGTAAACCTCGCTCATGTTCAATAGCCTGCAAACCACACAGAAAAATTAAACCACCCTTAATGTGACAGGATAACAGGTTCACACATAGCGTGTCCAGTGAGATTTAAACCCATGATCTATCGATCCCGGGCCACCCACCTTCACCGCTATGCCATCCCAAGGGGACTTATATTCCTCATTCTTGCTCTAAGGAATTTTTCCCAAGTCGGACATCAAATAGAACAAGTCTACATTGATTTCCACTCCACCAAGTGGCGCATCCTACTCTCCGCCGGCAGCCCTCCTCCCTCCAATATATCTACGCCTTCTCTCATCCACTCAGAGGAGATGATCTCCAATCCGAAAACCGAAATACGATCGAAGAAATTAATCAAGTAGAAATTAATTGAATGGATAGACTGATCAGTTTGGAGCCGTCGAATGTGGTGACGATCAGGATCGAGCCGGAGCAGAAGTGCTCCGGACTGATCACGGTGCGGAATGTGATGTACACGATGCCGGTGGCTTTCCGGCTGCAGACGACGAACAAGGCGCGCTACTCCGTCGCGCCGCAGTCGGGGATTATATTGCCGCTCACCGCGCTCACGCTCGAGATCACCTACCATTTACCGGCAAACGCCGCCCTCCCCCCACCGCTACCCGCACTGCGACGACACGTTTATTCTCCAGAGCGTGGTGGCCCCCGGCGCCGCCGTGAAGAATCCTTCCGCTACATACGACTCTGTTCCTACCGAGTGGTTTACTAATAAGAAGAAGCAGGTGTATTCCGATAGTGGAATTAAGATCATGTTCGTTGGATCGAGTGTTCTTACTCAGTTAATCGTTAAAGGATACATGGATGAGATCAGAGAAGTTCTCGAGAAGAGCGATCCGATTTGGAAAGCGGCGGATTCGGTCGATTCCGACGGCCAGTCGTTGCTTCATCTCGCAATCGCTAATCGCCGGCCGGATTTGGTTCAGTTGTTGTTGGAGTTTAATCCCGACGTGGAGGCGCATAGCCGGTCGGGATCGAGTCCTCTCGAGGCGGCGGCGGCGGCGGGGGAGGCGTTGATCATGGAGCTTCTGCTGGCCAACAAGGCCAGCACTGAACGGTCGGATTCATCCGCGTGGGGACCACTTCATCTCGCTGCAGGAAACGGTCACGCGGAAGTGGTGAGGCATCTTCTGCTGAAGGGGGGCTAATGTGAACGCGTTGACCAAAGACGGGACCACCGCCCTCCACGTGGCGGTGGAGGAGCGGCGGAGGGACTGCGTCCGCCTTTTAATGGCAAACGCCGCGCGCGCCGACGTCCGAAACCCTAGAGACGGCGACACGCCGCTGCACTTAGCTTCGAGCTTGGGCGACGAGCAGATGGTGAAGCTTCTTCTTCACAAAGGAGCTAACAAAGATATCAGGAACAGATCCGGTAAGACGGCGTACGATCTCGCGGCGGAGAACGGCCACACCAAGCTCTACGACGCGCTCCGCCTCGGCGACAACCTCTGCATCGCGGCGAGGAAAGGCGATCTACGGATGGTCCTCCGCCTCATCGACAGCGGCGCCGCCGTGAACGGCCGCGACCAGAACGGGTGGACGGCGCTCCACCGAGCGGCGTTCAAGGGCAGAGTCGACGTGGCGAGGGCGCTGCTCGAGAAAGGAATCGACGCCAACGCGAAGGATGGGGAAGGCTACACCGCGCTCCACTGCGCCGTCGAATCCGGCCAGGCTGACGTCATCGAGCTGCTCGTGAAGAAGGGAGCTGACGTGGAGGCGAGGACCAACAAAGGCGTCACGGCGTTGCAGATTGCTCAGTCGTACAACTATTCCGGCCTCATAAGGTTGCTGGTGCGCGGCGGTCCGACGAAGGATGGGGCGGCGCGTGTTTTCGTACCCGAGCAAAATGTGGATCCATTTGTAAAGGGGATTGGTGTTAGAGAGACGGACGCCGGAGCTGCTAAGAAGAAGTCGAATTACGGTGGTAGAATGCGGCGGAGTAGCTACGACCGGGCTGCGCCGGTGGCCGTGGTGTAGGAGATTTCTGGGAGGCGAGATTCTATTAAATTTAGGAGCATGTTGAAATTGAAATTATTTGCGTTTCGAAGTCTTAGATTGTAAAGTTTGAAAAAGGTGGAGAGATTTATGATTGTAGGCATATTTGTATTATATCTTCTCTGCAATTTGGAGCAATAATATGAAAATGGAGTTATTTGTAATTATGCACATTATATTTATATTAAATTATATTATGTAATTGGGGAATATATTTGTTGGCTCAAAAACCAGAACGGCTTGTATATACCACTGTCGTATATCTTTATGTGTATCAAACCACAATGGTATTGACACGTGATATTTCTCATTAAATCAATTGGATCATATTTAACACATGTCAATACCCTTGTGGTGTGGTACATACAAGAATATACGAAACTGGTACACACAAACTTCTGTGCTCAAAAACTAATATCGCAAATATATTTTTAATATGTCTCAAATAAAACTATATAGTTTTGATACAATAGTAGATATGCTCGTGATTACAAAAATAGAAATTATATTTTTTTCGTCTCATAATTCTTGTCCAACTTTCATTTTTCAACTGTTTCACAATCATGTCTTATTTCTTAAAATATTAAATTATTACAAAAACTTTATTAGTGAATATGATAATTTTACACACGACTAATAATTCTTCTAAATTACCGAGCTGAAAAGAAATGAAACAAAGAATTATGGCACATATGGAATAATATGATTTGGAAGATGGGTGAACTAAATAAGCATGAATTCAATCAGCCCAGCCCAGCCCATGCCAAGTTTTCTAAGTGTTGCCCACTCAGAAGTAAACGCTTTTGAAGCTAGGATTGATGGTTTGGCCCGGCCCATAAATGATGGCATATCTAAGTTTAATCTTTGCACTAATTTTTATACGATGATGTGCGTATTGGATAAACTACAAACCATATTGATTCACTCCTTATTGAGTTGAAGTTTTCTTTAATCAATATTTTCTCGAATTGCTAAGCATTCGGCTTAATCTATAAAGACATTTTCTATGAGATTCAAACTTGTAACCTCTATTATAGGTTTTTTTCGAATCATCTCCAATGGGTCTTTACCTAAATACGTTTAAATAGTTGGGATGAAGTTGATTTGTGCCTAAAAAATACAATTAAATATCCCTTCGGTTGTTGGTAAGATGATGGGTTGGTAAGCTTCTCATGACAAAATCAAACTGTGGTTGTTGTTGATGGGTGATTGGCCTCCCCATTTTTTCTTCTCCAAAGTCCAACCAGAAAAAAGAAAATAAAATAAAAGGATATTAAATTTGTAGGATTACCTTTAGGCCGGACAACCTTAATTGCGGCTGTAAGCCTGTAATTATAGCTTTACAGGAAAAATAAATGTTAGAAAGAGATCTAACTAACTACTCCATCTTTCATATTAAATTTGTCTTCTATTCCTTTTTAGACTGGTTCATTGGATGTTTTGTTTCTAAATACAAAAATGAGTTTCACATTTTTATCGACTCAAACCAATTATAAAATATTATTTCATCCGTCTCATTCCATTAGTCCAATTTCTTTTGGGTACGATAAGAAAGTTGTTTATTGTGCGTAAAATAGTACTCCCTCCGTCCCTTAGTTCTTGTCCCACTTCATTTTTTAGATGTTTCATAATTAGTCTGATTTCCTAAAAATAAATAAATTATTACAAACAATTTATTTGAGGGTTACACTATCTTTATTCACAACCAACAAGTCTCTTAAATTTTTGTCCAAAAAAAAAAATGGAACAACAATTATGAGACATAGAGAGTATAAAGTATGAGGTCCACTAAAATATATCACAATATTATTTTAAATTAAAAAATAAAAGCGGATTAATAGAGCGAGACAACTCAAAAAAAAAAACTAGACTAATTAGAGTAAACAAATTAATTATAAATAAATAATTAATTACAAGTTTCACACAATTAACAATCCAAATTAACTTTTCTCAATAAATAAAAACGCCAAAAAGAAATAAGATAAAATTAAGAGGACGGAGGGAGTAAATAAATTCATGATTATTGGTAAAGTAAATGGCTAAGACCAAATCAAGAAAGAGAAATTGCGCCTTTTGTAGTGGAGAACGACTACTACCAACACCCCCACAAACTCTCACCATAAAAAAATTGTGTCAAAATTACCCCTGCAGATCAATACGTGAACGTGACATTTAATATCAGATTCAGAATCATTAGTCAAATTCAGGCATAAATGAATGTGATAATATATCAATATACTCTATTTGACTATTACAACAACAAAATTATCCAACGTTATAAAAATTATCCATTATATACCCAAATTTATTAAAATACCCTCACTTTTTCCACTTCTCTCACTTAAAAGTGTCAGGCCATGATCGGACCGTGATCAGACCATGTCATGTGTCCGACCGATCGGACATGCCCGATCATGGCCTGATAGTGATCGGGCATGATAGGGCATGACCGATCATGCCCTTGTGATAGGGCATGACCGATCATGCCCTTGAATAGTGATCGGCCCCTTTGTCTTGGTCGGCCGTATCCGACCGGTCGGACCCTGATCGGCCCTCTGTGTTCACTAATCGGACCATCCCCATAGTAAGGGTATTTTTGTCTTCTTTGATATATAGTGTAGTTAAATATAAGAATTTGATATAAATGTGTTTCTCTTTTCCCAGATGGGCATTTCACCGCCAGACTCTAAATGAATCTCCATATTTTCTTTTGAGTAAAAACAATTTTAATGCAATATTTAAATGATAGCGGCGATCACGTGCTATGTTCGCATGTGTGGGCGTAAATTGGGCTTGAATCCGTGGTATGATGTAAATGAGGGCCCACCATAAATCCAACGCCACCGACTACCGACAAGATCTGGACTCGTTTATTTCTATTTTTATAATTTTATTTTAGTTTTTTCTCCTTCTAAACAAATCTTTTCTCTCACACTTCGGAAAAAGAAGAAGTGAAATAACTACGAGTCTTTATGTGTTTCTTTTGGAGATTTAAAAACTAAAGTTACTAATTTGGATTTAAAGAAGGTATTCAATTGATTTCATTACTGGAAATTGTAACTAGACTACTCTAATGTATTCAAATAGTACAAAACTATCTAGCTACAAGCAATAGTTGGATAATTAAGAATCTACTACTTTCGTCTCATTCAAATTATCCTCTTTTTATTTTCGGGCAATCCTATTGAAGTTGTCCAGTTGGCCTTCCTTGCAAATTATTACTCAGTTTATTTGAGGACCCACAACTTTATACAACTTTACACACAACGAACAACTCTCCTTAAAAATCATGCCGAAAGAAAGTGGACAACTTCGGAGGAAGTATTATTTTTAGAAGCTAAAATTCTCTTTTTTTAGACGACGAGGATAACTCGCGATCGCTACCGAAGTATGCATTAGGTAATCAAAGAAAGTTGACAACTTCGGTGGGCGGAGGGAGTATAACTTTTAGAAGCTACAATTCTCTTTTTTTAGACGATGAGGATAACTCGCGACCACTACTGAAGTAAATCATGCCGAAAGAAAGTGGACAACTTCAGTGGGACAGAGAGGAATATTATTTTTAGAAGCTACAATTCTTTTTTTTTAGACGACGATGATAACTCACGATCGCTATCTGAATTGTGCATTAGGTAATCAAAGAAAGTGCACAACTTCGGTGCGACGGAGGGAGTATTATTTCTAGAAGCTACATTCTCTTTTTTTAGACGACGATGATAACTCGCGACCACTACCGAAATGTGCATTAGGTAATCAAAATGTTATAGACTCACACATAATAGTCTTTATAGGTTTTGAACATATGAGTTTTAGGCCACATGTTAAGCTCCTTAACCGCTATGTTATTTTGAAGGGATTGAAACCACAATTTGTTTGTATACCTATGTCTTCTTCAAGTAGAAGCAGCGGATCTAGAATATAAATTTTCTTTAAAAGAGAAATCAATTTTCTTTTTTCTTCAAAAAGTACAATAAAAGATGATGCATTTGCTCAAATACCCATTCCCACTAAAAATAACACAATACTGCTCATTTATTAAAGTTATATTCATCAAATACCCAATATTACCAAATTATCCTCACTTTTTCACTTGTGCATACGAGTGCCGACGAGTGCCAATGATGAGCCTTACTGGTGCCGATGGTGAGCCGATTTTCATCAGATGTGCACTGTCTGGAGTGTCTATGATGCTGATAGAAATTTTAAGCTCTCCGCAACACCCATAGGCACTCCATCGGCACTCAAGGCAGTGTACATCTGATGAAAATAGGCTCTCATCGGCACCCGTAGGCTCACCATCGATATTCGTCGGCACCCGTAACCTCCCTTCAGCACTGATTGACACAAGTGAAAAAATGAGGGTAAATTGATAAACTTGAGTATTTTGTAACAATAATTATAATGGGGAGTAGTTTTGTATTTTTTTAAGTGAGAATGGATATAAACATATTTCCACATAAAAAGATCGAGACAACAAGATTGACGCGCCCCTTAAGATACACTTATGTAGCAGTATGCAAAGAGTGAATGGCGATTCCAAGATTTAAAATCAAATATGATAAATTTAAAAATATAGGAATGCAATTTTATAATTTCAGCAACTCCAAAATTATAAATTCTTGAATAATACCCTCTATCTTCTATTCTATTTGTTTGTTTTGTTTTTTAGCATAGGATTATGAAAGTTATTAATTGTATGTAGCGGGTTCATCTTTCACTAAATTCGTATTTTATTTTAAATTAAAAGAATGAATAATTGGTGTAGGATTACAAGGAAAGAAAAAGTGAATAATTGAAGTGAGACAAAATGAAAATCAAAGATAAAAAAACATTTTTTTACAAATTAGAAAGTAATTTAATCAGCTTTATAAAACAAAATACTCATTCCGTCTCAAATTTATATACATATTTTCATTTTTTATGCCTCAAGTTTATATGTTTATTAATAATTTTTTACATACAATTAAATATTTAACTAACTTTAATAAATCTAATTAATATTAAAATCTAGAAAAATACTTTTTTAGGCCAACTTTCGTCCCTGCTTGACAAAATATACTAATGTAGTAGTATTAAAATATGCAAAGAGTGAAGGACTATTCCAAAATTTGAAATCAAATGATAAATTTAAAATATATAAATGTAATTTTATAATTTCAGTTACCCCAAAATTATAAATTCTAGAATAGTACTCTCTCTATTTGACTCTACTTGTTTCATCATTTTTTTTCACGAGATTATGAAAGTTATTCATGAAATTATATCAGAGCATTATTTTATTTTAAATTAGAATAAAAATTGAATTATTGGTGTAGGATAACACGGAATGAAAAAGTGAAAATTGAAGCGAGAGCGAGACGTACTGAAATCCAAAGATACTACTAAAAAACAGATTCTTACAAATTAGAAAGTAATTTAATCAGTTTATAAAATGAAATCCTCTTCATTCTATTATAAGCAACCTCATTTCTTGGTTTGTACCATTAAAAATGTAATCTTTAAAAAACAAGCAAAGAATGTTCGGACATAAAGTAATTACCCAAAAGTTAAACAACATACACTACAAAACATCACTTTCTTAATCTCCATGCCGAAAAGAAAAACAATATTTTTAATGCGATGGATGCAATAATAAAAGACAAGTCGACACAAATGGTCCCCAATGTTTGTTAGTTCGGATGAATTGATCCATAATCATTTTTTTTTAGTTTATTGATCCTCATGCTTGCTGATTTGGATAAATTGCTCATTCTCTTATATTTTAAGTTAGTTAACTATTAATCATATGTGTATTTACGAAATAAAAGATTTAGGGACCAATTCATCTAATTTGTAAATTAAATTTGACCTTTTTAATTTTTAATTTTTTTAATTATAAATATTTTTATAATTAGTAACTTTTCTAAATCAATTTGTAATTATTTTTTAAATATTTTTTTTTCAAGTAATTTTTTGAATTAACTTATTTTTAAATTTCCTTAATACTTACAAAAAAAAAATAATTAGATTTAGATTAATTAATAATTTTGCGCCTCACGGCGGAGGAGAGGAGCGGATCGACAATGCGGTTGTGGAAGGTGTTATGTTCTTCGAGATCGAAGATGTCGTTGGAGAGGAGCAGACATCTTCGAACTCGAAGAACATAAAACTTTCTCCAACCGCTGTGTCGACCTGCTACCCTTATCCGCCATCAGACCCAAAATTATTAGTTATTATAGATTTAGTTAATTTTTTATTTAAATTTTTTGTAATTTTATTGTTACCAAAAGTTTTATTTGAAAAAAAATAATCTTTTTTGAAAAAAAATTAATTCTTTTTTGAAATAGAATTATTTTTTTTAAAAAAGATTATTTGAAAAAAAATTAATCTTTTACGAAAAAATTATTTAATAAACAAATTCGAAAAAGATTATAATTTAAAAAAAAATTACAAAATAAATTCAAATTTAATTTATAAATTGAATGAATTGATCCTAAAACTTTTATTCTCGTAAATACTCTTATGATTAACTTAAATTTTAGGGATAAATACAATAAACCTCCTCAACTATTCAAATTTTTCATTTTGTCTCCTGAATTATAAAAAGTTATATTTTACCCCCTCAATTATTGAATACGTTGCGGAGAGCAACATTCCGGCCAAAATTCCGGCCATACATACAAATTCAAGAATTTAAGGGAAAATCTCTAAGGGTGAAATTCACGAAATATGGCGACTTGTATACAACAAATATTTTACATGCACACTTTGAATTCGGTGGTAAAGGAGGAAGCAAAATATGAGCCCTAGCCCCTAACGACCATGACGATGCTCACACTAGCTGTTATAGTACTTTCATCTCTTAGCTACATATAGTCGGAAAAAGAATGAGTGGAGAGACATAGAAGAGGGAGAGAGAAAGCCCTAGCGGTGATATAAACTATAAATTCTTGAAATATAGTTTATGGTGTTTTCATGATATTATTCTTAAATTTGTTTGTGGCCTGAATGTTGTGCTCTACAATGAATTTAATAATTGAGGGTGCAAAGTGCAACGAATTCAACAATTAAGGGGGCAAAATGCAACTTTTAATAATTTAGGGGGCAAAGTTAAAAATTTTGATAGTTGAGGGGGTTTAATGTATTTATCCCTAAATTTTAACCGAAAAACTAATTTATCCAAAATAAAAAAATTAATGAATTATTAATCTAAAAAAAATTATGGATCAATTAATCGAAAATAGTAGACATTGAAGACCATACGTGACAATTTGTTATAATTAATAAAATACGGTAAAAAAAAAAAAAAAAAAAAATGTCCCCTTGGGATGGCAAAGTTGGTGAAGGTGGTTGGCGGGGCCAGATAGGTCCCCGAGTTCGAATCCCACCTGGCGCAACTTCTTTGTGGAGCTCGTCACCTATGGTTAGCCTAGGGTGGTTGAACTCTCCTGTGTGATTTGCCAGGCTACTGCACAAGGAGCGGGTAGCGGCTGCGGGTTCCACGTATCAAAAAAAAAAAAAAAAAAAAAAAATTCGGTAAAAATATCTTTGCGTTCACGGTTGGCCTCGGGGTTGGTAAACCCACCAACCACCGCGTCTACAACGCTCGCCACGCCGCGCGTAGCTTTTGCCGCATCCATCCAAATGCCACTTGAGATCTGCGTGAAAAATAAAAGTAAATAAATGGAAATTAAACTGCTGCCAACGGCCGTATGGTGGAAGTTGAGGGTTTTTCCTTCCCGAGATCTACCGCTCCCACCCTCACACGCGCTGTCTACCATTTTCTCTATAAATTACCGCCCTCGCCCTTATCTTCAACTCGCGTCTTGCCCTTCTATCTCTCTCTCCCTCCCTCTCTCTTTACCAGACACCCGCGTCTTCGTGCCCTTCGTTGCTAAGGGTACGTAATTCAGTCGTTCGCACTGTCTTACTGTTCGTTTGTGTTGATGATTACTTGGAGTCTAGGTTCCTTTAATCGCAATTACGAGAAAATGCTGAAAATTAAGGTTTTAGAACTGAGAATTTTGAATTTTTTGATTAAATCAATTAGATCCATAGGTAATAATATGTTTATGACCTAGGAGACGATTGAAACTTTCGACGATTTAAGTAGCGAATCGAAGTTGTGCAGGATTTGAATATGTGATCGTTAAATTTTGAAATGAGATGACGCACGTGTGTTTTCGTAGCATTTTGGCTTAGTAATCTGATGATAAGCTTAAGAGTAGTACATATACGGGAGTAAAACGGGTAGATCTGGATTTTGGGATTTTACTCTGATTAGATCTGAGATGATGGCGCTGTTAAATATCTTTACTGTAGTTAAATCTGTCCGCGTCGTGTCACACTTCCGTTTTACGAGCATGTATTGTGTTACTGTGCTTGGATCTGGAAGTATTTGCATTTCGGATTCGTGGATCTGCGTGTTGTATTATGCATTTAATGATGTGATGGTAAACAAGATGAATGAGAACTTGTTGGATCAATGAGATCTAATTCGTGTATGTAGTACTGTTTGGATCGTATGAAGGGAATCATGGGAGTAGAGTTTGATTATCAATTGATCTGTTTCCCCTGCTTCATTTTTGATTATATGTTTTCATTAATTAATGTGGTTTTGATTAATGGAATTTGACACACCAGAAGAATGGCCTCCCACATTGTTGGATATCCCCGTATGGGCCCCAAGAGAGAGCTGAAGTTCGCTCTGGAATCTTTCTGGGATGGCAAGAGCAGCGCTGAGGATTTGGAAAAGGTGGCAGTTGATCTTAGATCTTCTATCTGGAAGCAGATGTCTGAAGCTGGGATCAAGTACATACCCAGCAGCACATTCTCGTACTATGATCAGGTGCTCGACACAACCGCAATGCTCGGTGCTGTTCCCCCGAGATACAACTGGACTAGTGGTGAGATTGGTCACTCCACTTACTTCTCCATGGCCAGAGGAAACGCCTCTGTTCCTGCTATGGAGATGACCAAGTGGTTCGACACCAACTAGTAAGTGATTAGATCGGTTTTCGTGTGATCAGATCGGTTTTCGTTGATTTTATTAAAGAAACTTAACTTCTGATGTTATTTATCTAATATTGGTTTACCTCTGCAGCCACTTCATTGTCCCAGAATTGGGACCTGATGTGAAATTCTCATATGCTTCTCACAAAGCTGTTAATGAGTACAAGGAGGCTAAAGCGGTAAGAGCCCTGTTATCTCTTGTTTTTAATTTGAAACCCCTATTCGATTTTATCTTTGGTCAAGACCAAAATTACTTCACTGCATTACGAAGCAGTTCAATTTTAATCCGTTTTATAAAAACTGATAGAATTGGTCCGGTTTTAGTCCTATTAGCACCCGCTCATGCATCTAGAAATTTTAAACAAGGAAGAAAATTTCACATTTTTTTTTCATGTGTAAACAAAAAAATCAGTTTTAATTTCAACTTATGTCGATCAACGTGAAGTTGATAACAGATGAAAATTAACACAAACTAATTTAACAGAAATAACCAAATTCCATATGATGCGAGCCCAATACATTTCATTTTACATAGCATCTATTCTGAATGTTTCTTTGTATTTAAGAAGTTTGTGGTGGTTTATGTTTACTGAGCTTCATGCTCTCTCTTGCAGCTCGGTGTTGACACTGTTCCAGTACTCGTTGGACCTGTTTCATACTTGTTGCTTTCTAAACCTGCTAAGGGAGTTGAGAAAACTTTCCCACTTCTTTCTCTTCTTGACAAGATTCTTCCAATCTACAAGTAAGAAACTTGCAATCTATAACTACAATATCCTGATCTTTTTCACCAATTATATTATGATGATTGCCTCTGGTATTTAATGTACATAATCCTTCCAGGGAAGTTATTGCTGAGCTGAAGGCAGCAGGGGCTACATGGATCCAGTTTGATGAGCCTACCTTGGTTTTGGATCTCGAGTCTCACAAGTTGGATGCCTTCACCAAGGCTTATGCTGAGCTGGAATCATCTTTATCTGGAATTGATGCCCTAATTGAAACTTACTTTGCTGATGTTCCTGCGGCTGCATATAAGACCCTCACCTCACTGCCTGGAATTTCTGGTTTTGGTTTTGATTTCGTTCGTGGAGCCCAGACCATTGAATTGATCAAGGGTGGTTTCCCTTCTGGAAAGTACCTCTTTGCTGGAGTTGTTGATGGAAGAAACATCTGGGCTAATGATCTGGCTGCATCTATCACTGCCCTGCAGGCTCTTGAAGGCATAGTCGGAAAGGGTATATTAGCTAACACCTGTTTGCTAGATGTTTAGTTTTCTTTTATGGTGTCTCATTTCTTTATTTTCCACAGACAAGCTTGTTGTTTCCACATCAAGCTCACTCCTCCACACCGCTGTTGATCTCGTCAACGAGACTAAGCTGGACCAGGAAATCAAATCATGGCTCGCATTTGCAGCTCAGAAGATTGTTGAAGTTAATGCTCTGGCAAAGGCATTGATTGGCCAGAAGGATGAGGTACATGTCACACCTTTAACCTCCTTTAGTTTTGTTATCAACAACACGTTGTTATAGTTCAAAAATTAAAATTATTCCAAATCTTGAACAGAGATAGCTTCAAGCCTTTTATATAATCTTGGGGCCTATTGTTATATCTGTCATAGCATTTTTACTCACAACTTATTTGGACGTTTTCAGGCTTTCTTCTCTGCTAATGCTGCTGCCCAGGCCTCTAGGAAGTCCTCTCCCAGGGTGAACAATGAAGCTGTCCAAAAGGCTGTAAGTGATTGAATCTTCAAATATGTGAATCAACTTTAATGTGTCCTGCTGCTAAACAGTTGTGAGCTAACCATCGATATATGATTTGTTCCTGTAGGCTTCTGCCTTGAGGGGTTCTGACCATCGCCGTGTGACAAATGTCAGTGCCAGACTTGATGCTCAACAGAAGAAGCTTAACCTTCCAATCCTCCCAACCACCACTATTGGTTCCTTCCCCCAGACAGTGGAACTCAGAAGAGTCCGCCGTGAATTCAAGGCCAAAAAGTGCGTCTTGTAGCTTAAAAATCTCTCTTTTCGATCTAAAAATGCATTGAGTTCCATTTCAATAAGGTTAAAATTTTGGTTATAGGATCTCTGAGGAGGAGTACATTAAGGCTATCAAGGAGGAGATCAACAAGGTTGTCAAGCTTCAGGAAGATCTCGACATTGATGTTCTTGTACACGGAGAGCCAGAGGTGAGCCAATTTGAAGCCAATATGCAAAACTAATTGTTCTGGGCATTGCTCTGTATTGTTTGTTAAACACTATCTTGTATCTTTTGGTTGTGTACTCCAGAGAAACGATATGGTTGAGTACTTCGGAGAGCAATTGTCTGGTTTTGCCTTCACCGCAAATGGCTGGGTGCAGTCATATGGTTCTCGCTGCGTGAAGCCACCGATCATCTACGGTGATGTCAGTCGCCCCAACCCAATGACTGTTTTCTGGTCCACTGCTGCCCAGATCATGACCAAGCGCCCGATGAAGGGTATGCTTACTGGCCCCGTCACCATCCTCAATTGGTCCTTCGTAAGAAACGATCAACCTAGGTAATGTTTTCTTGGTGTTTTGCTCTCCTTTGGTTCATTCCGTTTAGACTATAACTAACTTTCGGTTTGGGCTTCCCAGATTCGAGACCTGCTACCAGATAGCTTTGGCCATTAAGGATGAAGTCGAGGACCTCGAGAAGGCCGGTATCACCGTGATCCAAATCGACGAAGCTGCATTGAGAGAAGGGTTGCCTCTAAGGAAATCAGAGCATGCTTTCTACTTGGACTGGGCTGTTCACTCCTTCAGAATCACCAATGTTGGAGTCCAAGATACTACCCAGGTATATTTCTACTCAATAATACTCTCTGTAGCAGTAAATGTGGTCCGTTACTTTTTCAGCACGTATATTAAGAAAATTGTGTTTTGCATTTTGTGTTATATTCTTGTAGTCATATTTCAATGCCTGAAATAGAGAATGAATTTCAAGTGAGGGGAGGGGAGTGTTAATTAAGGCCTAAACTTTGCTATTTTAGTAATGTGCCTAGTGGGACGACCAAAAAAGAAACACCGAGCCACATTTATTGGGACGGAGTTAGTAAACTATAATCAGATTAGCATTTTCTTCAGTTAAAGTGATGCTCCTGTTTATTACAGATCCACACCCACATGTGCTACTCAAACTTCAACGACATCATCCACTCCATCATCAACATGGACGCCGACGTGATCACGATCGAGAACTCGCGTTCAGACGAGAAGCTGCTGTCAGTCTTCCGTGAGGGAGTCAAGTACGGGGCTGGAATCGGGCCGGGCGTGTACGACATCCACTCGCCAAGAATCCCGTCCACCGAGGAGATCGCCGATAGGGTGAACAAGATGCTTGCTGTCCTCGAGACCAACATCTTGTGGGTGAACCCCGACTGCGGTCTCAAGACCCGCAAGTACGCTGAGGTCAAGCCCGCCCTCGAGAACATGGTGGCCGCCGCCAAGCTCCTCCGCACCCAGCTCTCAAAATAAGCTTTTCCGGCATTCCCTTCAAACTATATATTTCCTATTCATTGAAATAACTGTGGTTGGTTCAAGAGAAGAAGATGTAGGTTGCCCGTGGGGGGTTTTGTTTTGGGCTTGTTTGTTTATTTTATGTTGGTTTGAAGTATTATTGTAGACTTTTATTTTATTGCGATCACCTGAAAGAAATGCCAAATTTTATTTTCTTGATTTTTGTTTTGTCATATTATTACTCCCTTTGTTCCATTTCACGTATCTACTTTTTTCTCTGATGCGGATATTTAAGTGAATTGGTATTAGTATATAATAAAAGTGTGGAATTACAGTTAAATCTTGATAAAGTAATATTATCGTTAAGATAATAATTGTGTCGGTCTCGATATGAATCAATGCACTAAAATAATATTCGATAAAGTAATAATCTCGTTAAAATTAATATTTTTTTTCGATTTTCAAGATTATTATTTGATCGAGGTTTAACTGTAATATAATTAATTAATTGTTTTAAATTAATATGCAGTAAAAATATAAAATTTATATAATTATTTAATTGTTTAGAGTTGATTTGAGTTGATGAAGTTGTGTCATGACTCAAATAAATACTTAGCCGAGGTGATTTGTGACACGCTTCCTGAGGTCATCCGTGACACGTTTCCCGAGGTAGCCGTGGCCAGCTTCCCATGTCATCCATGACACGCTTCCCGAGGTAGCTGTGTCACGCATCCCGATCGTGACACGGTTCCCCGATGTGATCCGTGGTCCGCTTCCCAAAAATAAATACTTTGGCAAATGTAATGGGAGGGAGGAAGGATTATCGATTATGCCAAAGGTAAATTATTGGATTGTGGTGGCTATGGGGCCTGAATTTATATGAGCCTTCTCTATCTAACGGCCCTACACGGTCCTCAATTTATATGAGCCTTTTCCATCTACGGCCCTACACTCTCAATTTTATAAAAGCCTTCTCTATCTAACGGCCTTACGTCTACTTGGTCCATCCATCTACCCTATTGCCTCAACTTGTTCTCAAATAATGTAATGTTTGGTTCACAGTTAGGAATCTAGTTTGATTCGGAATCATTTACCTATAACTTGGAATGAGAATTAGATGTGGATCATGAATAAAGTCCACAAAATACTAGGGATTTGAGAAGCATCAAACTCTAAGTACTTCGTGAGTTTAGTCTGAAACCAGAGGCGACTCAAAGTTTTTGGGGCCTAAATTGCAACAGTAAAATATATTTTATTAAATAAAAAGTACAATGAGTTACTTTGTTTTAGTGGAATAATACTAATGATTTTTATTAAGTCACCTGAGTTTGAATCTTCAGCTCTCATATCTATTACTCCCTCCGTTCCACTCCATTAGTCCAGTTTTCCTTTTTGGACCGTTCCACTCCATTAGTCTCCACTTTCCTTTTTTAACTTAAAATAACACTCTTATATATTGTAGTGGACCCCACTACTTTATACTACTTTACATACAACAAACAACTTTCTTAATCTCCGTGCCAAAAAGAAAGTGGACTAATGGAGTGGAACGGAGGGAGTATTTTTCAGGGTAAAAGAAAAAAAGTTGTTAGAAAGAGGGTTCGAACCCAAGACAAGACCTCTAAGATGCAAAAAAGTAGTGTTCTACCACTTAACTAAGCCTTTCAATAATGTTTTTTTATGCAAAACAAAATTATATATAAGAATATAAGGCTTTAACCCTCAAGACACATGCTCGATGGGGCCTTGCTCTCGGCCGGGGGCCTAAAGCGGTGGCTTCACCGGCTTTACCCCTAGAGCCGGCCCTGTCTGAAACTCACATCTATTCTCATTCCAAATCTTAAATAAATAATCACAAACTCGAATTAAATTCGTAATTTTGAACCAAACGTTCCTTAAAACTTGAAGAAAATGAAATAACAAAGCATGTGCGTACTTTTTCCACGTAACTATCTGATACGTCCACAATTGAATTCATGGACCTAATGAGGAGAATGGGCCAATTAATCAAGATGGAGGAGAAATCGAAGCCCAATTCAAGGAACCAAATGACCCAACTGAAGGAAGGCCTAGGAGGAAGCCCAAATTACCAGCCAAGTTACGGGACTACGTGGTTGGCGTCAAGGGCCGTTGAGGAGGGATATGAAGGAAGTAAAAGCCTCGCGGCGCTGTTTATCAATGGAGATTTAGCTGGCTCGAAACTAGCTAACAACAAATCGTTTTCCCTTTTCAATTATTCGTATCATTTGGTGCTCTCGTTGAGAGATCTGCGCTTTCCATGGCAAACGCAGATCAGACTCCACCCTTATTGCAGCTTGAACACCAGATTGCGGGGACTAACCGAAGACTCGACGATTTCATGGGAAAAGTGGAAGCGGCCTTGGAGGCAATGGGGTTTGGGGAGAACGACGGTGATGACGGGATGGAAAGAAATATCCGCGAGAGGCAACAACAAGGGGTTAATCGTAACTATCAACAAAGGGAACAACTCACGGGAATCGTAATCTTTACCAACGGGTGAGGGAAGACGCGGTGACTAAGACGATGAAAATGGATGTCCCTCGCTTCGACGGAACCGATCCACAAGGGTGGATTTTCAAGGTGGAGGAATTCTTTGACTTCCACCTCACACCAGATCCTACACGGCTAAGGATTGCTTCCTTTCACATGGAAGGTGAAGCGGCACAGTGGTTTCGATGGGCAAAAATGCATCAGCTCTGGACAACATGGGTAGAATTTCTGGATTGTGTCCAACAACGGTTTGGAGGTTCCATTTTTGAAGACCATCAAGGGCAGCTCTCTAAGTTGACTCAAAAGGGGACTGTGGCTGAATTTCAAACCGAGTTTGAGGCACTAATCCTCAAAGTGCAGGGTGTATCATTCATCGAAGATATGCTCATCGGTTTCTTTACATCCGGTCTCAAACCGAGATACGGCGGGAAATGGCGATGACGAAGTCTAGCAGTCTCATGGAGGCTTTCGCCCTTGCAAAGGGACACGAAGGTCGGCTAGAGGAGATACGTGCTGATCTCCGACAATGGTCTAAAGGAGTTAACCGAACGGCGTGGGGAGGGTCGGCGGCGCCGAGCCGAGGCCAAGAAGGGAAACAAGGGGCGACCTTCAGGAAAGAGGTAACCACAACTAACACCAACAATCTGTCCAAGGATGTCATACCGGCACTACCTATAAGGCGATTTACCGCGGACGAGCTACAAAGAAAGAGGGATAGAGGAGAATGTTATAATTGCGATAAAAAATGGAGCAGGGGACACTCTTGTGCGAGTAAGTACCTTTTGATGATGGGGACAGATGATGTAGAGGAAAAAACGGAACGAGAATCAGATTCCGAGGATCAACCGGAAGAGGCGGCAGTGGGGGACGTCTCGAGCCTTCGAACAATGGCGGGAACTGGGAGACTCCGGTCGCTTCAACTGAAAGGGAAAATTCATAACGATGGCGTCGTAGTGCTAATTGATAATGCAAGCTCACACAATTTCATAAAGCCTAAGTGGGTAGAGAAGCTTCAACTGAACTTAACAAAGGTACCTAAGTTTCGAGTTTATATTGGTAATGGCGATTATCTTTTATGCAAAAATATGTGCGAAAAGGTTCCGATTGGGATGCAAGGGCTTGAATTTCCTATTGATCTACATGTTTTGGCCATTGAAGGACCTGATGTTGTGTTGGGTTTACCATGGTTACACTCCTTAGGGAGGGTGATTCATGATTATCCGGAATACACCATGGAATTTGGATGGAAGGGGAATGATATAACGCTGAAGGGGGCTGACCCCTCTATACCTTTGCCGGTGTCTTTCAATCAACTTCGAGGCATAGAGGCGGAGGAGATGATAGAAATATTGATGATAATGCATGGGGCAGAGGAAAAAAAGAAGGGTAAACTGCCCCTAGAGGAAGTTGATGAAGAATTTCCGGAAGTTCCTTCGGACATGTTGACGCTACTGAGGAAGCATCAAGAGCTGTTCAAGCAACCGTGTAGCTTACCACCACTAAGAGGCGACGAACACTACATTCACCTACAACCAAAGGCAGTCCCAGTGAATGTTCGTCCCTATCGATATCCCCAATTCCAAAAGAAGGAGATGATGAACATGGTACGGAGATGTTAAACCGGGGGGATCATACAACCGAGTCATTCCCCATTTTCATCACCGGTATTACTAGTAAGAAAGAAAGACGGGACTTATCGGTTTTGCGTGGATTATCGGGCTCTCAATGCAGTAACAATGCGAGATCAATTCCCCATACCAACCATTGACGAGCTCCTCGATGATCTGGGGCAGGCTACAGTCTTTACCAAGCTGGATTTGAGAGCTGGCTACCATCAAATAAGGGTAGCAGCTGGAGATGTTTACAAGACTGCATTTCGAACGGCGGACGGGCATTTCGAGTTCCTAGTTATGCCTTTTGGTCTCACGAATGCCCCGTCAACTTTCCAAGCAGCCATGAACAAGATATTCGCTGAAATATTACACCAATCGGTAGTCGTTTTCTTTGACGACATACTAATATACAGCACTACATGGGAGACACACTTGGCGGATTTGGATCGTGTGTTCACCATATTGTCCCAGCAGCGTTTCTTTTTGAAAATGAGCAAATGTGCTTTCGGTCGCACCTCGGTAGAGTATCTGGGGCATGTAGTATCGGCTGGAGAAGTCAAGGCTGACCCCGAGAAAATCAAAGCAATGATTAATTGGCCAGAACCCAGGAATATCAAGCAATTGAGAGGTTTTTTGGGACTTACCGGTTACTACCGTCGATTCATCCGCGGATATGCTGGAATCGCCGCGCCAATGGCGGACTTATTAAGAAAAGATTCATTTGAGTGGAATGAAAAGGCTGCCAGCTCTTTCAGTTCCTTGAAGGAAGCCATGATAAATGCCCCGGTATTGCGATTGCCTAACTTTGAAGAAGAATTTGTAATAGAAACCGATGCCTCCAAGCTTGGAATTGGAGCAATTTTAACTCAACAAGGACGCCCTCTTGCATACTTCAGCAAGAAACTCTGCCCAAGCCTACAAGCTGCTTCAACTTACACTAAAGAGCTACATGTCATTGTGGAAGCTGTGAAGAAATGGCGACAATATCTTCTCGGAAGGCACTTCAAGATCAGGACGGATCACAAGAGTATCCGAGAACTCTTGACTCAAGTGATTCAAACCCCGGAGCAACAAGTGTATGTGAGGAAGCTGATGGGATTTCACTTTACTATTGAATACCGTCCAGGGAAGACTAATAAGGCGGCGGATGCAATGTCTAGAAACCCTCAACACGAAGAAGCCGAGGAAGGGGATTCGGCTACTTATGCCGCGATGCAGAGTGAAACTAGGCCAATAGTCGGCTGGTTGGAGGACTTGAGAAAAGAAATTAATGAACTACCTGATGCCAAACAACTAAAGAAGGAGATTGAGGAGGGGAGAGGAGGCTCTGATTATTGCCTCCAGAATGGGCTGATAACCTTCAAAGACAGGCTCTGGGTGAGCCCGAGATCCAAAATCAAGGCCTCGCTACTGGAGGATGCGCATGCATCTCTCATTTCAGGTCACTCCGGTACGAGACGAACGTTTATCTCATTTCAGGCAAGAAGTAAATGACTACGTGGCAGATTGCACTCTATGCCAACAAACCAAGTACTCGACATTGCCACCGGCCGGTCTTCTACAGCCGTTGGAACCACCGCAACAGGTTTGGGAAAAAGTAACTATGGATTTTATTACCGGACTCCCTCTGAGTAAAGGTTGCACGTGTATTCTGGTGGTGGTCGACCGCCTCACAAAATACGCCCATTTTGGCATGCTACCCACGCATCACAATGCCAGTCAAGTAGCCAATCTGTTCGCCGAAATGGTGATCAAACTGCATGGATTTCCAGAGGGAATATTAACGGATAGAGACCCCATTTTCACCGGGGAGTTCTGGGAGGCTTTAAATAAATTAAGCGGGTCTAAGTTGAGCCACAGTACGGCGTATCACCCTGAAACTGACGGACAAACTGAAGTAGTGAATCGAGGGCTGGAGCAGTACTTGAGGAGCTTCATCCACGATCGCCCCCATCAATGGGGGAATTTACTCTGTTGGGTAGAATTTCATTACAACACTTCTTATAACTCCTCTATTTGAATGTCACCATTTCAGGCACTCTACGGGAGACTTCCCCCTACCATTCCGGGATATACTAAGGGAACGAGCAAAATCCAGTCGATTGATGAGATATTGACGGAGCGGGATATCCTACTAAGGGAATTAAAGGAAAATCTGAAGGCCACCCAAAACCGAATGAAAATGAAGGCAGATCGAAAGAGGCGGGAGGTGGAATATGAAGTGGGGGACTTCGTGTGGGTCAAGTTAAGGCCATACCGTCAAACTTCTGTGGCCGGTCGACGAATCGCGAAGCTCGCCAAGCTTTACTATGGCCCCTTCGAGATCAAAAAAAAGATTGGGAAAGTAGCCTACCAACTGAAGCTTCCAGAACACAGCAAGATTTGGCCGGTATTTCACGTGGTGCTTCTGAAACCTTATCGGGGAACTGACGCTCCGACGATGGGTTACTTGCCAGCTGCATCCAATAATTCGAGCCCCCTCCCCAAACCAATTGCCATTTGTGGACAGCGGAAGATCTTACGTAGGGGAAAGGAAGTGACTGAGGTGTTAGTTCAATGGGAGGGACAACAACCAGAGGAGGCGACATGGGAGGATGAAGTGTTGGTGGAGAATTTGCAATTGGATTCTTACCTTGAGGACAAGATAAAGCTTGATAAGGGGAAAAGAAATGATACGTCCACAATTGAAGTTCATGGACCTAATGAGGAGAATGGGCCAATTAATCAAGATGGAGGAGAAATCGAAGCCCAATTCAAGGAACCAAATGACCCAACTGAAGGAAGGCCTAGGAGGAAGCCCAAATTACCAACCAAGTTACGGGACTACGTGGTTGGCGTCAAGGGCCGTTGAGGAGGGATATGAAGGAAGTAAAAGCCTCGCGGCGCTCTTTATCAATGGAGATTTAGCTGGCTCGAAACTAGCTAACAACAAATCGTTTTCCCTTTTCAATTATTCGTATCATATCACTTTATTTTTCTAGAGACCAATTGGTACAATCAATCATCCTTGTTATTACACACACTCCTAATTCATTTATCAACGGTAGACTTATACATGAACCGCACATAAGCAGCAAGAACCACCGCCGCCACCGCCGTCACAACCAAGCTCGCCGCAACCTTCCCCAGTCTAGAACCAAAGGTCCGCCGCTTCCGGCAGTTCAAACGGCATTGGCCCGTTAGTACATTCCCCTCAACATTCTTACCCGCCTGCTCCTCAGCCTTACCGGCGCCGCCGCATCTCATTTTCGGTGCCGGCTGCTCGGACGGCGCGGCTACGTCCTTAGCCTCTGTGACCGAGGGGTTGGCTTTGAGCTTGGGCATATAGATAATCAGGCTGTTGCCCACAAACTTTGCATGGATTGCATGCGTGTCGTATTTGGTGTTGGGCGCAGGGACCTCTTTGTAGAACTTGATGTGTTTTTTTGAGTCTTTTGATACTTCCGGCCTCTCCCCGGATATCTTTAGCACCCCATGATTGCTGATTTGCACCTTCAGCTGGTCCTTTCTGAAGTCTTCAGCATGCAAAAGGGTAAATAGGTCAAATCGGGTTAGTATAATCAGAGGCAAATCCAAGAATATGAATTAGATACGTAAAATTGCCAATTTCGTGGGCATGTGTGTCGTAAATAGGTCAAATCAATTATAACAATAGAGGCTGATCCAAAAATATGAATTACATGCGTAAAATTGGCAAAATTCCAAGGGCAAAATAATAAAATGCACTACAAAATTGGAATCGGCATGTATGCGTAAAATCAGGAATTTCTAAAGGCATGTGTGTCGTAAATAGGTCAAATCAGATTAGTATAATAGAAGTTGATCCAAAAATATGAATTAGATGCGTAAAATTGGCAATTCCAATAGCTGAATAATAAAATGCACAACAAAATTGGAATTCGGCATGTACGCGTTAAATCATGAATTTTAATAGGTCAAATTGAGTTAGTACAATTAGAGGCCAATCCAAAAATATGAATTAGATGCTTGATGAAATCGGCAATTCCGAAGGTAGAACAATATTTCTTTTTAAAAGATTCACTATAAAATCGAAATCCGGCATGTTTGTGTATTTATTTACCTTGGAGTTGGATTTCAAGGATGTCTCGATCTTCCTTGCGTTGCCATTTGCAATATGGCTCGAATTCCTCGTACACAATTTCTTTATCGATAGATTTACCTGCCATTTTATATGTAGTTTGCTCTTGCTCGAACGTAGGTTGTATAGTGAATTAGTGATGAATGGTTGTTCCCTTCCATCAATTTCTATAGGTATATATATGCGTGAAACATGGGAGCTTCCAAAACATTGTCGGGAGGACAAGTTATTAGTTTTATTTGGACTTCCCAAAGAACAAGAATCATATTCTTTTTTGTTTCAAAGGGTTGCTTTATGCTCGTGAATTCCTTGAAGTTGTAATAAAAAGATTTCCTCTTTCTCTAAGCAATTACACTTACCTTTTTCTTCTTTCTTATATAAATTCATCTTTAAAAATATTCATTGTCTCTTGGTCGAGATTAATATATTTTGGTCACATAGTGCGACATTTGTCTGTTATCGATCATGTGTTTTTTTCAGCAGAGATTGTACATCATGCACTCATTCCCATCACTTTTAACTTATCGTTGATGTATTTGTGTCATTGGTAACGTGAAAGTGTAATAATAACACAAAGTTAAGTGTCCCCTTGGGATGGCATAGCGGTGAAGGTGGGTGGCCCGGGACCGATAGGTCATAGGTTCAATTCCCACTGGACACGCTATGTGTAAGCCTGTCACCCTGTCACATTAAGGGTGGTTTAACTCTTCTGTGTGGTTTGCAGGCTATTGCACATAAGCGAGGTTTACCCTGTTGTCGGATGATAAAAAAAAAGATCAATCATTCATATTACGGACCAAGAACGAACATAACCACATTACATAACCAAAAACAAGCAAATGTCACCTTACATGACTCAAATCGAAATTTTCTCCAATTTATATGTAGATTTAAGGACCATTATGGCTAGTCACTTCATGTTTAGGGGTGATTTAGGCTATTTTCTTGATTAGAGGGGTTCTTTTGTATTTTGGAGAAATGCAAGGAGGTTTAGTGAAAATAACACAAATTAAGAACTAATAAATCAAAGTCTTCCAATTCAAACAAAAAAAAAATCGTCTTTCTGTTGTGATTTTCATACGCAATAAATAATACACACGGTTGCGCAATACAGACTGTGAGCGCACGCCTTTTTCTGTTAAGCAATTCCTGGAGAGATTTTGGAGGAGATCTGAGAAAGTTCAGCTGACAATGCCAGTAAGATTATCAGCACGAGTTGCTTCGCAGAATTATTTGATTGCGATGTTGATTTTTTTTACTTTTTTGTTGTTGCAGACGAGAACGGTGCAAGTGAAGCAAGTATCAGATCTTGCTACTGAGAGAGAAATTCACGAGTTCTTTTCTTTCTCCGGTGAAATTGAGCAGATCGAGATCCGCAGGTAATTTGATTTTTTTTTTCGTTTTTCATTATTTATGGAGGTTATTGTTAGTATTATTTATTTGTTAATTACGCCTATGAATTTGATGAATTTCTTCTTTCTGTTTAATTTTGAGGTGGTTGCAGAGAGCCTGGACAGTCCAAAACTGCGTTTGTCACTTTCAAAGATCCAAGCGCGCTTGAAATCGCATGTTTATTATCGGTAATCTCTTCAATTCCTCTTTTATGTGATTGCCTTATCCTATTTTTCGTTATTTTTTGCAATTATCCATAATCTTGACGTTTGCTGTTTGTTAAGTTCTTTTCATTGACTCTGCAATTACAATGGTTTTGTTCATATTATTTTAGTGAAATGCTGACAACACATAATTGTGGCCTATTACTAATTAGCCCATAAGTTAACATGAAAACTTGGTTCAGCTGTCTGTTAGCTGTCCTTAACAATAAGAACAAGGATTTATCATTAATGATAACTAGGATTTAGGGCATCTACCAAATTTTGTTTGACAGTTGTTGACTAAAGTCAAAGCTATACAACCATAAGAATTAGGAATAACAGCATCTAGTATTCCGGTCTCAGTGTCTTGTAATGCAGTTTTGTCCCTAGTATGCTGAATCTTTGAATATAGAACTATAATGTAGTAATATATCAATATACCCATCTACACTATATCAAATACAAAATTACCCAACTTTATAAAAACTATCCACTATATACCCAAATTTACTAAAATACCCCCACTTTTTCACTTCTCTCACCTAAAAGTGTCAGGCCATGATCGGACCGATGATCGGACCATGTCGATGTGTCCGACCGATCGGACATGCCCGATCACGGCCTGATAGTGATCGGCCCACTTTAGATTGTGATAGGGCATGACCGATCATACCCCACTTTAGATTGTGATAGGGCATGCCTGATTGTGATTGTGATAGGGTCCGACCGGCTCGACCGGGTCGGACCCTGATCGGGCCATCTGTTCACCGTGATCGGACCATCCCATAATAGGGGTATTTTCGTCTTCTTGGGTATATAGTGTAGTTAAATATAAGAATGGGGTATAAATGTGTTTGTCTTTTCCCAGATGGGCATTTCGCCGTCGGGCTCAACTATAATTCCATCTGGCCTATAAAGAAGTGATCCCCAAGCTCAAGAATCTATGGTAGGTAGAGTACAAGATCTAGCATGCTATGACTGTCCCAGACTTAATGAGTTTCTTTTGTATAAGTTAAAATGTTTATGCCCGAGTTCCTGCTTGATAAGTACAGACACATATGTACAGATATATTCGTAAATATTGTATAAATGCATAAATGAAGCATGTAACTCAATGTTGCAAAGATTTGTTAAATTGTTCTTCACACATGTTTACTGGATTTGTTATCTCATACTGCACTTATTTGATATGTTTTCTTCTCCAGGCTATGTTGTAATATTCCTGCTCTGTCCTGGAAATGAGCCTTCTTTTTGTTTATTAGTAACAAAGGCTTTTGTTTAAACTCTTATGAAATGATAAATTTATTAGCAAATATGGTATTTAATGGAATAACACTTCTTCTGAGGTCAGTTGGTAACTTGTTCTATGTTAGTATACATGGCAACTTATATGATTCCGGATTTCAAATCTGTTGCTTATGTCTTGCAGGGTGCAACAATAGTGGACCGGGTTGTTAGCATTGCACCTTCAGAAAATTATGTACCGCAGCCTGAGGTTGGGTAGCACTGATATACAATTTCGATGAATTATTTTCACGGTTTTGTTAAATTAACTGTGCTATGTCTTCAGGAACTACAAATTAGTGAAAACACCACAAGCATATCTTAAGCGAATGCTTCTCCAGTTGGCGAGGTAATAAAAATATACCCATGTTTTGTAAACAGCTTAAATAGCTAGATTTATCTCTTAGACAAATAGCCCTGAAGGCTAGTTTTTTAACAGTTGTTAGTCGGTGCCTCGCAGCAGGGAAAAAACCATATCAGAATATTTTTAGATACTATATTTGATGATTGTATCTAAAGTCTCAATGTCAATTTTGATTGAGTTTTAATATTGGTTGTATTTTATTTTCCAGCAAGGAAATACGAGTCCCAACAGTGGGAGAGTGTATGTTACTAAAGCTCAAGATGTTGTATCAAGTGTGATTGCAAAAGGCTCAGCTATTCGTCAAGATGCTGTAAACAAGGCGAAAGCATTTGATGAAAAGCATAAGTTCTCTGCCAGTGCATCAGCCCGAGTTATTTCATTTGACCGGAGAGTAGGGCTCACTGAAAAACTTAATGTTGGAATCTCAGTTGTAAATGAGAAAGTGAAATCTGTGGATCAAAGGTTTCAAGTTTCAGATAAAACCATGTCAGCTCTTATGGCTGCAGAAAGGAAATTAAATGATACTGGATCAGCTGTCAAATCTAGCAGGTTTGTAGTTTCTAACGAGCATTATTTGGAATTTCCCTATGTTTGTCATCTCAAAGATCATGTGGGCGTCAAACTCCTAAGATTGTTATTAGTCTTTGCTTTCTCCCATTCTTTGCGTCAAACGTGGTTTGCAATTTAGCATGGCACAAGAGTCCCGTGTTTATGCAGTCAAGTTTGACGTATCAAAAACAGTGAAACGTTTGGTCGGTAGCTGTTTATAGATTGCTTGTTTTATATATTGCCTCATTATGTAGACCCTTGGCTTTGTGGTTATTCATTAGAACATTTTGTTTATATTTCCCTTGAAATTAACAATAATTCGTTATGTTTAAATCCATATCAGGTATGTCGCAGCTGGAACAACATGGCTAAGTGGTGCTTTCACCAAAGTGGCAAAAGCTGGCCAGGTGGCTGGTACAAAAACTAGAGAAAAATGGAGTTCGACATTGTCAAATATAACGGTCAAGGTGTGCGTCTATAGAAAGCTTTGAAGTCATTTCTTGCAATACCCACTTGTTTCTCCCTTCTTAAAAGCCTTAATTGATGCTCATGGTTTTATTTACATCCTCAACTTCCACTGTTGTCTCTGCATGGCGATATGTTTCTTGATTAGCCATCTTTTTGATGCAGGATCCTCCAATTGCTGCCTAAATTAATATAGATGGAGTGCGGCAAAAGGCCTTCTCTGCTTCCGATATCTTGGTTTGGAATCATCATTCATATTTCCGGTTTGGAGTTCAACGCGTGTGATAAGTAGCTTAGTGCTTCATCTGCAGGTTCAAGTGACTCTTTGAGTTTCAGATTTAGTTGTGCAGTTCATCCCATTGTGTGCATATTTGGTCGATTGTGTGAATTCCCATAGACTCTGTTACTGTGCAGTATGTTGATCCGTATACTGGAGTAAGTAATGAACTTAAACCTAGCCAATGATTCCATGATTGTGGACTTGCAAATTGTAGTCGGTTCGACAAAGTCTGTAGTATACTTGATCTATAGTTTCTCTTTTTCGTCCTGCATTTTGTGACCCCTTTTGTGTTTTACTTATTAGTAGTTTCGTGTAGATGAAATTGGAAACTTCGGAAGTTAGTTAGGCCTTTGATTTTTCTGTCACCTTGTGTGAAGAACTTTATTGAAAAATATAGTCTAAAATTGAAGTATTTTGAGGGTTTGATAATTGGATCATGCAAGAACCCTAAATCTAAGCCCTAATCGTGGATCACGAATAAAATAAAAAACACAGGATTTACGAGCTTTGACTATGCCTAATGCACGGGATGGGGAGGATCTAAGTCTCACCATGAACAAGAAAGAAAACCCAGATGAAGCTAAATCTCTCCTTTTCTCTCTTACTAACTTGTTCTGCAAGTATATAAAACCCTACCTAGACGCTATGCAACACCATCCCGTTAATCTGCCCTTTAAATCCTACCGTTGGATGAAAGCTCATGTAGAAGGCTCAGAGCCGTGGATAACCGGCTCTATGCCATTGCCACGTAAGCGTATGGTATATGAAGTGACATATACGTCACAGGTTCTGATGTGCTTTTTAATTTTCAAACGTCACTTTGGTCAATCTGATTTCTGGGGAAAGTTGCTTTATTAATTTAATTAAACTATTTTCCCACAGTTGTCTTTATAATTAATTAAGGGAGAAAGTGTAGTAGTTACAACATCACACCTAGAATCCTAGAAAAAAGAAGAAACGACTCCTAGATGCATGAGTTAAGGTATAAATTATTATGATTGTGATAAATAAAATTGAGGTGTGTAATATAGATTTTACTCATTTTTCTTAAATAAATGGCAAAAAAAATTAAATCTTTATAATTGTTATGCAAAATATCCATTTTTATTTACTTATATAGATGAGTCGGCTTGAAAAAATTGATTAGTTCGTTATTTTGTACTATGATAATTTAAATTTATTCAAAAATCTACAATTTTTCAACTAAGTTGACAGAAAAATAGAGAAGGACTTGTCTGAAGTTCTTCTTTGCTTTTTCGAGAAGTCCCTCTCAGTCGAGTGGGACTTCAGCCAAGTCCTTTGCTTCTTTTTTTTTTTTTTTTTTTTTGACGAGGAACCCGCAGCCGCTACCTTTGGTGCGTACAGGGTAAACCTCGCTCCTGTGCAATAGCCTGCAAACCACACAGAAGAGTTAAACCACCCTTAATGTGACAGGGTGACAGGCTCACACATAGCGTGTCCAGTGGGAATTGAACCCATAACCTATCTGGCCCCGCACCACCCACCTTCACCGCTATGCCATCCCAAGGGACCCTTTGCTTCTTTTCAGCCAGGCTAAACTTGTCAAATAAAAAATAGAGAGATTTCAGACTCATCTAAAAAAGGTGATGATAAAGTAAAATTACTTTTGTATAACAATTATAAGGATTGAATACTTCAGCATTTTACTTGATAAAAGTGGGTATTTCAGAAAATCCCCTATAAAGAGTATAAACAAACGATATAAATTGTGTGGTGTAAAAACTTTTCCGTTTGATTTGTAGCAGTAATATTTTTTCCATTCGAATAAGAAGACAGAGGAGATCTTCCAGTCCCATGACAAGAACAGGGACATGATTAGTCAAAATCATTTTAATAAAGATCCAATTACTTTTCTTTTCCTTTTACCAATATATCAAATTGTGGGGACATATATTTACGTGTGTGTTGCGTAGCAAGCGAAACAAGAAAAGTGTGATTAGAAATGTTTTGTAGGACCATAAGATGAGGAAGCTTAACAAAAATAAAGTCTAAAGGTATATGTCATCAAAGTTTTTTTTTTTTTTTTTTATGACGAGGGTAACTCGCAGCTCGCCACGGAAAGTCTTGTGGCTAAACTCCGCTTCTATTCAAGAAAGCACGCAAACCACATGGAGGGTTAATGCGCTCAACCACCCTGCGCTAACCATAAGTGAAAAACACACGTAGTGATTTTAGCGTGATTTGAACCCAAAGTTGTTTGATGAGTAGGATGATGTAAAGCCCATTGTGTTTTCTGCAAAATCGGTTCTACAACCACCAACCACTCAAATTAAATGACAAATTTATAATATAGGATCATTAATTAACTATTATAAGTGCAGAATTATCATCTTTCATACGATTTATGAGTTTAATTTGTACGTACATTTTAGATGTCGGTTGTGAATTTCATATGATGAAGGCCCAAGTATAACCTACCACACAATCCCATAAATTAATAATGACCTCATATTTATTCATGTTAGTTAAAATTACTCCCTCCGTCCTTTTTTTTTTTCCGAATTGTCCAATTTGAAATGATCCATTTAAAAAAAAAGAAAAAGAAATACACATTCTCTCATATTTTATTCTTTCTTTCTCCTACGTATCATCCATTCTCTCACTATCTCACTCATCTTCTCTCTCTTACTTTATCACTTACTCTACTTTCTTAATTCTCGTGTCGGAAAAGCCAATGGATCATTATCAGGGATGGAGGGAGTAGTAATATTAGTTAAATCATTAAAAGAATTAATTAAAATAATTCTTTTCCGACCGACAAGTAACATTTGAGATGCATTAGTGCACGTCCTTTTGGTGGTAGAAAATAAGGAAGAATGAAGATTCCTTTCTTGGTCTCGTCATTTTCAGTGCACAACTTTCCTCAACAGTGAGAGAGAGAGAGAGAGAGAGAGAGAGAGAGAGAGAGAGAGAGAGAGAGAGAGGGAGAGAGAGAGAGAATAGAGAGAAGATCAATCCTCCAAAACCACCAGCTTTTCATTATTTTAACCACAAAAATGAACTGTCCATCATGTGATTTATCATTTACTTATGCAGACCCATCTTTCTCTTTGTTTTAAAACCTTCACCCCACTATTACATGTCCCTTTGCTCTACCAACGTTGTGAATTTTAGTGCTTGGCAGATTTTGGTTACCCTATTTAAGTAGCCTTTGATTGCTCCATTATTGATAGAGAGAGAGAGAGAGAGGAGAGAGAGTGGTGGTAGTGAAGAAGATAGAAAGAGGGTGTTGGGAATGAAGGCTGTTTCAAGATCCTTTATCTTGCATGTATGGAAATGAAAAATGATCTCGGACCAGGCTTCATTCCTCACGCCTTTATTTCTCAAATAAGACTTTCTTGATTCAATCATATCTGCTTGTTTGTATCTGCTTGTTCATGTTTTGATGATTTAAGGTCAGCCTCATGTGCAGGCCAAGCATTTTACTACAATACGATGTTTTAGCAATTAATACATGTGATTGGCCTATCATAGTACATGTGTTTAATTCTTGTATTGTGCATGTTGTAGGTTTCTCAATTGAGCAATATTCTTCTTTGTTGTATTGACATGGGAGTCAAGTTTACTTAGTGCATGCTTTAAGTGACCATGTTGTTATTTGGAATCATTTAGGGGCGGTTATCTATCTGGTCAAAGGGTCGAATTCCACCAATGCACTTAGGTGTGAGTATCCCAGTATAGATATCTTCTGTATCAAAAAAAAAAAAATATTTTCGTCTTTAGTAAATTTATCAGTCATAGTGATCATCCTATTCAACTACTTCGACCAAATAAATTTACTTAGTGCATACTTCGTATTACATTTGTTGATTTCTCTTGTTATCAAGAAAACAAATGGGATTATTGATTTTCTTTTTAAAAAGAGAGATAAGTGGGTTTGGGTCTTGAATTTTATGTTTGAGTAGTTGTTGTGAAGAAAAATCAAGTGGGCTATGGTTAATTATTGGGAATGGGGCTTATGCATGCATTATATGTTGATTTATTTTCCAAGGCCCAAGATTGTCTTGAATTCATGTTAATTTGTATTCATCTTTATTAAACGTTGTATTTTTTTTCGGTGCGATAATTTATACGGTCAACTTTTGCGTGTTAAGAGAGAGAGTAATGTTAATGATCCCATAAAAAAATAAATTTTGTGGGAGAAAATTATTTCATTTTTAAAAAATAGAATATTTGTATGAGACAACTCAAAATAGAATATAAGATGTTGAACGAAGGGAGGGAATATTATTATATGTGAAAAATAATACATTTGGCTTTTGGACTACATGTTTTGCCATCGAGCTGTAAGTTTAAAATATTCAAATATATTCATAACGGATAGTTTTCCTCCTTTGATTATTTTGGAGGCCGTTAGGTCCAGAGATTCAAATTCTACGGACTAATAAAAAATACATGTTGGTTGATTAATTTTAACAGAAAACGAAGAATTGAGTTCATAAAATTCAACGAGATTAATTTTAAACATACCCTCGTCACGTGCACACAACTTCAAAGAATATTCAATATTATTATAATAGTTTAAATGAGTAGAGACAAACATCGAATATTTCATTTATTTAATTTTATTGAGATTGAAAAAGTTATAAACAACTTATTTTAATTTATTCTATATATATTAAATTATTTTATGTTCATTCGAAGAATTTATCAAAATAACTTATTTTAAATATTAATTAATTTTAACATATTTTTATAAGTACATATTATTAACATATGACAACTTATAAGGAAATTTTAATGAGGATTCCTTATCAAATTCAGGCAACTTTAACTTTTTTTAATTTTATTTTTTCCATGAATGAGTTTTTATTATTGTGTACATCCAAATACGATTAATTCATTAAATTTAAGTGTTTATATCACAAATTCTTATAGAATAAATTTTTTAATAATAACTCATTTTAATTTAGTTATTTTCCCACATTAAATAATCTCAAATATATAACACTAAAGCCCCAAGCAGGGGAGCATTGGACCACTCATCTTATCACGTGAAGAAATTTAATTTGTCCACACCAAGATTTGTAATATTGTTAGATCATAATATTTGCAAGATAATATACAAGAGCGAATACTGAACTGATGATCCACTAAGGATTTTCTTGAGTTTTATTTCGTGTTTCACAAATGAAATGATGGCAGGTATTTATTTTAATAATTATATATAATTTTTTTTAAGGATAATAAATCTCAAATTAAATATATAATTATTAAAAAGAATATATATCACCATTTCATCAGTGAAATATTAAATGAGTTGCAAGAAATGGGACAGAGAATCTCAACGTTATGGATCTGCACGTGGGCTTGTTTAACATTAATGTAAGTAGCATTCGAATCAACAAAATCATTCATATATTTTTTTAAATTTCCGGTGATTCAATAATTTATATACATTTGAATTTATTCTCCAAGTCGACACACGTATCTTAACATATACTAACAATAATAAATCAATTTATGTTACCAAATCGGGGTTGCGTTCTTATTCCCGCGATTACAACCGGAACGGCTCAATTAATGTGGGAAATCACCAACTTAAATGAAGTAAACAATGAATTCGCACTCCACATTTTTCATAACATTCAGATTCGTCCTTAGTTTTTTAATAGAGTCATATAAAACTAAAAATTTCAATTTTGACGTTTCATTCGTCTCTCCACCTTTTCCATAATATTCACATTAATCCTCTATCTATTAATTGAATCATATAACTTTAAATATCCTAATTCCACTCGACATACTTTCCCTCATTTTTTTTAAACTGTAAATCAGCACCAATGTTTTATTTGAAAAAAAGAAATTAATCAAATAAATGTATTTCAATGTTGTAATGGAGCTAATGCTACAAGGAAATCATCTTAGTATAGAGAAGGTGACGCGAGGGGATTGGCGAATATAACGGACGAAATAAAGATGTTTATACTTATATGACTCAATTAAATGATGGATGACCAATTTAAATATTATGAGGATTGGAAAATTAGGATGATCAATGTGATTGTTTACTCACTTGCTTATTAATTATACACAATTAATTATATAACTTGCAAATTATTACACATAAACGTGGTTCACTTATTCACGCTCAACTCTACTCCTAATTAGCGAGTAAATACATAATCATATATGTGCGTGTACTTGTATAAAATATTAAGTATTTAGTATTATTTTTTTCCTTCTACCTAAGGCTTTTTTACGATTAATTCTTAGGTTGTGTTTGCAAGTTGCAAAGCTTATTATAAGTACTTCTTATTTTATCTAAAGTTTGAAAATAATTATTTTTAAGTAAAATCAGATAGTTTTAAAATTAATTTTAAAAATATATATTTTTGGTAAATTCGAAAAGTATGGTGCTTTAACCACCAAAAATATCTCTATAAGTGCTTTAAAGAAATTGCTTAATTAAGCAATTTAGCTGCTTAATTTTAGAGAAATAAATAAAAAAAAACACAAACATTAAAAAAATTAGCCTAAAAAAATAAATAAGCTTAAACTAAACAAACACACCCTTAATGCTTTCATATTCAAATTTGATATGTGCCATATATATAATATATAAATTGATAATTTCTGCTGCAAATCATATTAAAATGGGAGATAATAATACTATGGATATGATACATGGACTCATATAATACGTGCACAAGTGGTGGGAGGCAGCGCATATAAATTATTTATTGCTCCATCATAATAAATTATTATTTCCCTTTGAAAACTGTAACGTGGTTATCCAATATTTATTCCTTCCATTTCAAAATCAAATCCAAGTCCCTATAAGACGTAATTAAATTCTCCCACTTCCAAATCAGAACTTCCACCCAACCTTTCTATAAAATCCCACCTCTATCCCCCCATTTCTCCCCAAGAAACACTCTCTCTCTCTCTCTCTCTCTCTCTCTAAAGTGGGATAACTGTAAGTTGTTAGCTTTTTGACTCATTATACTTCATCACATAAGCAGCCTAAGTGGATCATTTCATGTGATCATGCATTCTAATTAATTTTCAAAGTTGTGATTTTTTTAGTCAAAATCTTATTTTGATTACCATTTCATAATGGGATTTTAATATCTCTCCCTCTCTCTCTCTCTCTCTCTCTCTCTCTCTCTCTCTCTCTCTCTCTCTCTCTCTCTTTCTCTCTCTCTCTCTACAAACACATACATGATCCATTCACATGTGCTGACATTTCTTGTTTACATAAATCCTGACCATCTCCATCCAATTCAATCATATAATTACATTTGCTAAATCATACGTAACAAGTTAAAGATTCTTCTTTTTTTCTCAGAGATTAGTCCAAAATGGGTAAATTATTGCTTGGGATTCTAGCAATATGGTTCTTCACATCACTAGCAAGTTCATAATACATCTTATACAAAGATCCAAAGCAGCCAATAAACAAAAGAATAAAGGACCTAATGAGCAAGATGACATTTAGAGGAGAAAATTGGCCAGATGACTCAGATTGAGAGATCAGTAGCATCAGCCCAAGTCATGAACAAGTATTTCATAGGTACTTAATTTGGCCTTAAAAATTTAAATCTATTATGTATTTTCTCTCTCTAGTTAATATAATTGGTGACTTTTAGGAAGTGTGTTGAGTGGTGGAGGGAGTGTTCCTGCTCCTCAAGCTTCCCCTCAAGTGTGGATTGATATGGTGAATGACTTCCAAAAGGGCGCCTTATCGACCCGTCTCGGTATACCGATGATTTATGGGATTGATGGAGTTCATGGCCACAACAATGTGTATAATGCCACTGTTTTTCCTCACAACGTTGGCCTCGGTGCTACTAGGCAAGTCATTTATAATTGATTCATCTTACGAGAAATCGAAGTATTTGGATTCCGTAAAAAAAAATGTCGTTTCTTGATTTATTTTTAGAGAATTCGAAGTTTTTAAATTCCGAAAAGAATTAAGTAATTTCAAGATTGGGATTCGAGGATTGAATTGAATGTGTTGGATTTGAAACAGAGATCCTCAATTGGTGAAGAGGATTGGAGCAGCAACTGCTCTTGAGATTAGAGCTACTGGGATTCCTTAGACTTTTGCCCCTTGCATTGCCGTACAAGATCTTCATACATAGTCTCCATTCATGACTAATTTAGTAATTTCATTATTTTTTTGACAAGATATTCTGTTGTGGTGATAGGTGTGTAGAGATCCTAGATGGGGCCGGTGCTACGAAAGCTATAGCGAAGATCCAACGGTGGTTCGTTCGATGACTGAGATCATCTCAAGGAGAAGTCCCACCTAGTGGAAGAAAGGGCGTTCCTTACCTTGCTAGCCAGTAAGTTTTCTTGTCAGATTTACGTGAGATTCAAACCCATAATCTTAAAAAATTAGACGATTTTTAAATAAATTGTGGGAAACTAAGCCAATTTGATCTCTTTTTGGCGGACTATTATGTTTGTATCTACATTGATGGAAACCGTAATAAACTTCAAAGTATGTGAGATTCAAACCCGTAATCTTGTAAAAGTTAGACTCCTTTAAAACAATTTGTGGAAAACTAAGCCAATTTCATCCCATTTTGGTGGACTATTATGTTTGTATTGTATCTACATGGGTGGGGAAATCCGTAGTAAATCCCGAATTATACCAGATTCGAATCCGTAATCTTGAAAAACTCAACTGCATGCTTTCAAACTAGTTGTGGAAAACTAAGCCAAATTTATCTCATTTTGATGGACTCTTATGTTCGTATCTACATGGATTGGAACCCGTAAAATTTTCAAATATGTGATCTTTGACCCGTAGTAAACCCAAAGTATGTGAGATTCAAACCCGTAATCTTGAAAAGTTCAACTCCTTTCAAACTAGTCGTGGAAAACTAAGCCAATTTTACCTACGGATGAAAAGCCAACTCCTTTTGGCATTGGCAAATAGCTTTAACCCTAAAGACGTACACTACAACTCCATAATACTACGAAGAAAAACAAATTCAGACATTGTGAAAGAATCTTACCTTCTTTGTCTGAAATTCATAATTTTCATGCATGTTTTGAATGATTTTGTGCATTTGCAGACAAAATGTTATAGCTTGCGCCAAACACTACGTCGGCGACGGCGGAACGACGAACGGAATCAACGAGAACAACACGGTAGGGACGAGGCATCAACTCCTGAGCATCCACATGCCGGCCTACTACGATTCGATCATCAAGGGCATATCGACGGTCATGATCTCCTACTCGAGCTGGAACGGCCTCAAGATGCACGCCAATCACGAACTCATCACCGGCTTCCTCAAAACTACCATGCGATTCAGAGTAATTCATAATTAATTAACTCGTGAATTTATTTATTTTTGTAAAATGTTTTAGGAAATAAATTTAAGATTTATACGTATTTGCATATGTATCTCGTAGGGTTTTGTGATATCGGACTGGCAAGGGATCGACCGGATTACTACTCCGGAGCATGCGAATTATACGTATTCGATCGTAGTTGGAGTTAATGCTGGGATCGACATGGTGAGTGTGTATTACATGGCATATGAATGTGGTACACCCAAACCGCTCTGATTTAAAACAAGTCTTGTGTTTGCTAAGTAGTATTTGCTAATTACTCAACTTATTTTATTAAATAGAGTAATTATTAAGTGAAAGTAAATCAAAACGACGATGTTTAAATTGGAGGGAGTATATGTAGGAATTGGTGAAGTAATTAATTTAGCCTACTTTTTGTTGCAGATTATGGTTCCGTACAACTATACTGAGTTCATTGATGATGCTGTGAAGAGGATTTTGAGAGTGAAGTTTACAATGGGCCTATTTGAACTCCCATTGGCTGATAACTCCATGACCAAGTACCTTGGAAGTCAGGTCAGTTCGTAGCTAGATTGCACAGACGCGGGATTTCGTATTTTTAAAAAATCTTATGCAACAAATTATAGATATTAACAAATGAGGAATAATTGAATAGTAATGAAATAACAACTTATGCATTTCTAATGTTCATATATAAATCAATGTAAATATGCTTTTTCAAAAAAAATTACTCCATCCATCCCGAATATATATATGCCTATTTGACTTTTCACACATATTAAGAAAAAAATTAATGATATGAAAATTAGATAAATGTTGGTATTGAAATATGAGTAAATTAAAGTAAATTACTAAAAAATTAATAACATAATTATATTTGCTATTATAAAAGTTGGATAAAATAATCTTTTTCTATATTATCGTATTAATTAGACTTCTAGAAATTAGTAAATATTTAATTAAGTACAAAAAAATTGTTAATAGACATATAAATTTGGGACAGACGGAAATGAAAAAGATGCATATATATTTGGGACGGAGGGAGTATTAGAATTAGGAATGGGTTTCTCTTGAAATATATCGAACGTGACAATTGGAGTGTCATTGCTTTCTCGATGAAGTTTTACTCATGTAAATATTGGAATTTGCGAATATAATCCCCTAAATTACGTACTTACTCTTTTTTTTCTTTTTTTTAATTTCTTTATATTTTTTAAAAAAAATTCCTATTTAGCTTTCTAAGTTTGTAAATTTTACAACATTTTTTCGAAGTGTTGATTTGCATCCCGAAATATTATATTACACACTTGGCCCTCTAATTATGTATGGATTTTGATTCGATAAATATGGTGCAGGAACACCGGGAGCTAGCTAGAGAAGCCGTAAGAAAATCATTGGTTCTTCTCAAGAACGGCAAATCCGCTTACAAACCAGTCCTCCCACTCCCCATGAAGGCGCCAAAGATTCTGGTGGCTGGGACCCACGCCGACAACATCGGCAACCAATGCGGCGGCTGGACGATCCAATGGCAGGGCCAGAGCGGCAACATCACCTCCGGCACGACGATCCTGACGGCGATCAGGAACGCCGTCGACCGGAAAACGGAAGTCGTGTACAGCGAGAATCCGGACGCCGGCTACGTGAAGCAGAACAACTTCTCGTACGCGGTGGTGGTGGTGGGGGAGCCGCCGTACGCGGAGACGTTTGGCGACAGCCTCAATGTTGAGTTTCTGGAAGCTTCTGGATTGGTGTACGCGAGTTGTGTTGCAGCGAGAGGATGAAGGCGGGAGGTTGAAGACGGTTATACAGTGGATAGTTGGTTAGTAGTTAGTAGCTATGCCGTTCGATTAGACGCTGACGTGGATAATCGGATGGCGCACGTATATGAGCGTTTAACTAATAAAGTCGTGCTTTCCCATTACGTTTTAGGGTTAGTTGTGGCAGTTAGATACTGTAGACATTAGTATAAATAAAAGAGGCATGTACTGCGTGTAAGCAAGTTCACACAATAATGAATAAGTTTTCCCTTTTTCTCTAGAACTTTCGATCTCGATTGATTTCATCCATAGATCTACACTAAATTCATGAATACGATTTACAACATGGTATCAGAGCTATGGTTCGATCTCACCGATTAAATTGGCACGTTTTGGTGGATGAAGAATGCGGCGATGTTGGAGAAAGCGAGTTCCAAGGAGGAGCTAGAAATCGGAGAGAAAGACGTGCGAATGCGAGACGAAGAGGACAGGAACGTCTGGAAACGAGTGGATCTGATAGAGAATTTCAACCGGAGAACAGATCAGGTGGTGAGATGGAAAGAGGAGACCAACATACCAGGTTCAATGATGTTTTCTACCTAAGTCCGCATGAACATCCAGGACTGAAAATTGTTAATGCTGCGTTCAATGGAAATAACTACTATGCCTGGAGTAGAGCTATGAAAAGAGCTCTTGCTGGAAGAAATAAACTCGGTTTCATAGAAGGTACCGTACCTAAACCTCTTGAATCTCATGCTAGCTACAATTCATGGATGCAAGTTGACTTTATGGTTACATCATGGATTATGAACTGTATTAGTTCAGAGTATTCTGAGTCCTTCTTACTGATGGAAACGTCTCATCAATTGTGGAGTGAGATTGAATTGCGTTTTGATCAAAGTAATGGTGCGAAAATCTTTAAGCTGAAAAAGGAATTGTCTAATGTTGTTCAAGGAACCCAGTCTATGATGAAGTATTATAACTGTTTGAATGTTTTATGGGATGAATTAAGGTTGCTGCAGCCTAGGACCATCTGTGAATGTGTTGCTGCTGCATCTTGTGTTTGTGATGCAGTAGGAAATCTCAGAAACTGAACAGAGATAGACAAGCTAATGCAGTTTCTGTTAGGATTAAATGAAACTTATGATGCTGTGCGTAGTCAAATATTGTTGATAGAACCTCTACCATCAGTGAGTAGAGCTTATTCCATGTTGCTTCAAGATGAAGAACAAAGGAAGGTATCATCTCTACATGCTCATCCGCAAGAACAGTTAGTCCTGAATGTCAGTAACAATGGAAAGGAATTGCATAGTGGAGAAGTGGCTTTGAACACTAGACCAAGGAATACTGGAACTGGGTATAAGGACAAAGGGAATGGCAAAAACAGATTGAGTAAGGAGGAACGGAGAAGATTGAGGTGCAGTTATTGTGAAAGGATGGGACATGAGAGGAGTGAGTGTTTCAAATTAAATGGAATACCTGATTGGTTTCAAAGGCTGAAAGATCAAAGGCCCAAGGGGCAGGTAAACTGTGCTATTCAGCAAGAAAAGTCTCAGTCGACTGGTGACATTTCAAATTCTTTTGTCACAAACAATGAAGGCATACAAAATGTTGGAGATCTAATTTCTAGTGTTGAGAAAGCACTGATTCAACTTAGGGGAGTTGGGAGCAAAGGTAGTGTTAACAATGTTGAGACCTATACACCTCTGGAAGTTATGGAGAAGCATTACTCTTTTAGTCTTCTAGAAGGATTGAGAAAGGAGAGGGTGTGGATCATGGATTCAGGGGCGAGTAGCCATATTTGTTGCAACAAAATTCTCATGGTCAATATTCATAGATTGAGTATTCCGCAGGGAGTTAATTTACCTAATGGTGAAATGCAAGTGATACATGAGGTTGGAACAATAGAGTTCAGTCCTGAGTTGATACTGCATGATGTGTTATATGTTCCTGAGTTCACACACAATCTTTTGTCCACCTACCAGCTGAATAGCAAGTTACAACTAAAATGTACATTCTTTCCTACTCATTGCGTTGTACAACGGTTGAGCAACGATCATATCCTGGCTATTGGGCAAGCTCAAGGGAGATTGTATATACTGGATCCAGAACTAAAACGGATTCCAGAACAGAAGCAAGAAGACTTACAGATTGAGGCAAGCATCAATCAAGTATCTGATCCGCTGTTGAAGACTCTGCAAAGCTGGCATGTGTTGCTTGGACATGCATCCCTTACTACTTTGAGGCATGTACCAGAATTGAAGGATTTGTGTGGGCCTGCAACTGAGCAGGTCATTAGTTCTTGTGAAGTGTGTCACAAAGCTAAACAATGCTGTAATCCGTTTCCTATTTTGGAGCATAGAATGACTGATTTATTTGAGCTTCTTCACATAGATGTCTGGGGACCGTACAGTGCTGAGAACAAAGCTAATATTGCCTACATTTTAACCATTGTGGAAGATTGTAGCAGGAGTACTTGGACATACCTAATGCAGTCTAAGAGACAGGTACACCACATATTGGAAGGGTATATAAACATGGTGGATACTCAATATGGAGCAAGGATAAAGAAGGTTAAGACAGATAATGGAACAGAGTTTCTCAATACACAAGTCCAGAATCTGTTTCACTCAAAAGGGATTATGCATTTGAAGACATGTGTTTATACTCCACAGCAGAATGGAGTTGTGGAGAGGAAGCATCGTTCTTTGTTGGAGGTTGCACGCGCTTTGATGTTTCAGAGCAATATGCCAAGCTGTTTTTGGCCGTATTCTATTTTGATGGCTACTTGGATCCTGAATCGGTTGCCAAGTAGGATACTTAACTGGAAATCCCCTATTACTGTTCTCACTGGTTCTGTGACTGAACTATCGATGCTCAAGCCATTTGGTTGCCTAGCCTACGCAGCTAATACCACTCCTCACAAGAGCAAGTTCCAGCAAAGAGGCACCAAGTGTGTGATGCTGGGAATTGCAGGAAACCACCGAGGTTATACATTGTTTAATTTTGAGAATAATGATATTATCATATCTAGGGATGTTAAGTTCTTCCCTCATATATTCCCTTACAATGATTCTGGTTCACAAGTCCGTGTAGAGGAACAGGAATTTCCAGGCTATGAGGAGAGTTTTAATCCCCTGGTCCCTGAGCACTTGGAGCCGCCCTGTACTGAGTCAGACATTGCTTCAAACTTTGGTACTGAGGAGGAACAGCTATCTCCTTCCATAGGAGAGCCTTCTGAAAGTAGGGAAATTTTGGTTGAGAGGATTGAAAGACCAAAACGAGTTGTTAAACCTCCTGCATGGCTCAGTGATTTTGTCAGCAAGGTGGATATCCATAAGCCTCAAAAGATGTCCACTGCCCTTACTCCTCCTACTTTTCCATTCCTCTGCCCTTCGGTTTTTAGCCATGATTATACTACTTTTCTTGCTAATATCACTACTGTACAGGAGCCACGGTCTTTTAGAGAGGCCAACCAGTTTAAGGAATGGCAAGGTGCTATGCAGGCTGAGTTGGATGCTTTAGAGAAGAATGGGACTTGGAACTTGGTTGATCTTCCAGCTGGTAAGCATCCTATTGGTTCGAAGTGGGTGTACAAGGTTAAGCTATATCCTGATGGCTCTATAGAACGTTATAAAGCTAGGCTTGTAGCTAAAGGGTATAGGCAAGAATATGGTATTGATTATGATGAAGTCTTTTCTCCCGTGGCTAAGCATGTCACTATTAAAATCTTGCTTGCATTAGCGGCTTTAAATGGTTAGCATTTGCATCAAATAGATATAAATAACGCATTCCTTCATGGCATTTTATCAGACGAGATTTATATGACACCACCTGAGGGATATGCTAAAGCTACTGTTGGCCAAGTATGCAAACTTGTGAAGAGCCTATATGGCCTTAAGCAGGCCTCCCGCGAGTGGAATACCGAACTAAGTAAGGCTTTGTCTCTCTATGGGTTTACTCAATGTCCGCATGATCATTGTCTTTTTACCATGGGGCAAGGGTCCAGTTTTTTGGGTTTGTTAGTGTATGTTGATGATATACTAGTAGTAAGCCCAGACTTGAGCTTAGTGACTGATTTGAAGGGTTATTTGCATGCAAAATTCTCCATCAAGGATCTTGGAGTGGCACGTTATTTCTTGGGGATTGAATTGGCTCGGGGTGAACAGGGGATCTATCTCAATCAAAGAAAATATGTATTGGATATTGTTGATCGTGCAGGTTTGCTTGGCTGTAATCCAGCCTCCACTCCTTTTCCCCAAGGGGTGGATTTGTCTTCGGATTCTACACCTTTACTAGCAGAACCAGATAAATACAGGCGGTTAGTAGGCCAGTTGCTTTACCTGAATCTCACCAGGCCAGACTTAACACATGCCACACAACAGTTGAGCCAATTTGTGGCTGCTCCGTGTGAAAATCATTGGAAGGCTGCTATTCATGTCATTCGCTATTTGAAGGGTTGCCCTTCTTTGGGATTATTTTTTCCTTCTCATGGATCTTCTCACTTACAAGTTTTTGCAGATGCTGATTGGGGTGCGTGCCCTTCTACTCGACGGTCTTTAACTGGGTTTTGTATTTTCCTAGGGGATTCTTTGGTGTCATGGAAGTGTAAGAAGCAAGAGACGGTTTCGGCATCAACTGCTGAAGCCGAATATCGTGCTCTTGGGGCTGCTGTTCGAGAGCTTCTCTGGATCACATACATGCTTCGGTTTCTTCATATCCCTGTTTCTACCCCTGTTCCGATGCATTGTGACAATGCTGCTGCTCTTCATATTACGAAAAATCAAGTGTTTCATGAGAGGACGAAGCACTTAGAATTGGATTGTCACATCGTTCGTGATCAGTACAAGCTTGGTTTGCTTAAACCTGTCTATCTTCCTACTGATCAGCAGCTTGCTGATATATTCACTAAGGTTCTTTCTGGCCCACGGTTTCGATCTCTACTTTCCAAGATGGGGCTCGTGGACTTGCACCAGCTCCATCTTGAGGGGGGGTGTTGAGTTTCTGGAAGCTTCTGGATTGGTGTACGCGAGTTGTGTTGCAGCGAGAGGATGAAGGCGGGAGGTTGAAGACGGTTATACAGTGGATAGTTGGTTAGTAGTTAGTAGCTATGCCGTTCGATTAGACGCTGACGTGGATAATCGGATGGCGCACGTATATGAGCGTTTAACTAATAAAGTCGTGCTTTCCCATTACGTTTTAGGGTTAGTTGTGGCAGTTAGATACTGTAGACATTAGTATAAATAAAAGAGGCATGTACTGCGTGTAAGCAAGTTCACACAATAATGAATAAGTTTTCCCTTTTTCTCTAGAACTTTCGATTTCGATTGATTTCATCCATAGATCTACACTAAATTCATGAATACGATTTACAACACTCAACCTGACGTTGCCCGAACCCGGTCCGAGTATTATAAAGAATATTTGCGGGTCGGTTAAGTGTGTTGTAGTTCTGGTTACGGGTCGACCCGTTGTGATTGAACCGTATTTGGCCCAGATTGATGCCCTTGTGGCTGCGTGGCTGCCCGGAACCGAAGGGCAGGGAGTGGCGGATGTTTTGTACGGGGATTATGGGTTTACGGGCAGGCTTTCGCGCACGTGGTTTAAGAGGGTGGACCAGCTGCCGATGAACGTGGGGGATAAGCATTATGACCCGTTGTTTCCGTTCGGGTTTGGGCTTACGACGAAACCAGTAAAGGCTAATTAGAGAGGGGGGTTTAAATTGTGTTCGGAGTGGACGGAGTTTGAAATAGAGGATTTCGTGTATGTAGGTCAATTTTCTTTATATTGTTTCGATCAATCTTTTTTATATTAAGGATATATATTTTTACTTGATATTTTTTGCTGTGTGTCTATTTTATACATTAAATTCGATATTTTAGCTATAAGTTAATGTAAACAAAAGATATTATAAAATCATACTTATTCGTAATTTATGACTATATCATTCAACGTCAAGTTAGGCTTAGACGAACTGAGGTTAGAGTATATTTTCTCCTCCAATAAATATAGTCTCTACTAATTTCTTTACAAATATTCCAACTAATTATTATAATTAATTAAAATTAAGTGATTTTAGGTTGACACTCAAACTCTAATGTGCTCATGCTAAAAATCAACTAAAAAAATCCTTCTACAAATTATGTGGTACTTTAATTTGGTCCAATAATGATAGAATTTTAAAAGTTTGAGAACAAAATGAGTAAGCATCAAAATCTAGATTGATAATATCACAAAATAATACGCCTATTTGAATTAATCAACACTATCATCTTCCTCGGCACCTAATTGGTGGCGATTATTTGGAAATATCTAAGCGTAACTTTTGCATTCATGGCATACATACATCTTAGAAAGCTCGATAAAAATATTAAAAGAATTTGAAAACTTTTATCAGTCTTTGCTCAATAAAAATATCAAAATAACTTGAAAATTTGAAAAATGATTGTATCATCAAGTTGACTGATTTACGAATGAATCTCTCATGATATTATATAGCCACTATTCTGAAAACTGACTACTGAAACATATTTCATCCAACGGTCTAGATTTTTAATCCATAAATTAAAATATGAACTTATAAATTTATGACATTCAATCATAAGATATGTAAACTGCTTCTTTTTTCTCTTGGGACTGGACAAGATCAAATGGGTTCAAAATTTGATTGGTTTTTATTAAATAAATAATTTGGGCTTTTAATAACTTTATTTATTGGGTAGAAAACTATAACTTGGGTTCGTTAAAAAGGAAAGTAAATATGCTAAAGAATTTATAGTGGGAATTTTATCTCTTTTTTGAGCGTGTAAATAATTTTGTAATATTTGTAAATTTTATTTTCTCGAGTTAGTTTCTCTAAAATTAAACAGTTTCTTAAACATTTATTGAGATGATTTTAATTTTATAATTTTTGAAACCAAACATATCTGCTTTTTATATTAATTCCAAATACCCTTAAAAGTAATTATTTTCATTTTTAAACAAAAGAAGAAAAAAAACCTATAATAAGCAATTACAAATACATCCAAATTGTATGTGTTTCAATTCGCGTTATATTAGATATGCAATTCTGTTTAGCGATTTCAAAATAATCAACAATTTATGCAAAATATGACATTTGACCAACCATTGTAAAACTGGTTGGCATTTTGTCACTAATTGAGATAATAAAATAATATATCGTTTAAATAAATGAAACTATAAAATTCCAGCCTAGATGAACCCCACCCACCTACAAATATCATTTTCATGTGATATCTTAGTTGTATTGGGCTCCACGTCCAAGCCTGACTTGTCTTATTTTCCTTTTCGGCCGTCCCATCCGACTTATCTTATTTTCATAAAAGAAAAATATCTTTACACACAATCACTTACTCATGTACACATAATCACTCACTCATCTTAATCTCCGTGCCGAAAAGAAACAAGACAAGTCAAGTAAGACAGAGAGAGTATAATATAATTGCATTGGCTGTAAAGTAAATTTACATGAGCCCAAATAGTGACAAAAGACAATTTTATTTTATTTTTGTTTAATTGCTAATGTCCACTCAGAATTTTGTTGCTAATTGTAGCGTGAGAGGGGGAATAATAATAAATGAGATGTATTTATTGCTACAATTAAACGCTGAATTTTATAGTACTTGTCAATGGGTACATGTTGAATTAGTTAAGAAGTTATGATGCCTTATTTTTTTTTTTTTTTTGTTGACGAGGAAGAAATGTATTTATTGCTACAATTAAACGCTGAATTTTATAGTACTTGTCAATGGGTACATGTTGAATTAGTTAAGAAGTTAACCACCCTTAATGTGACAGGGTGACAGGCTCACACATAGCGTGTCCAGTGGGAATTGAACCCCATGACTTATCTGGCCCCGGCCACCCATTTTCACCGCTATGCCATCCCAAGGGGACAAAGTTATGATGCCTCATTATGTCATATACAAGTTCATTTAGACATATCATTTTAGGTTATTATGTAAATACACAAATTTTGGATAGATTTTAGTTTTACACATCGTGATTTTCAAGTTTTTGAATATACATATCGGTGGAAACTCTGGATGCCAAAATATTTAGAGAAACGATATCATTTTGACACAAAAATAACATCAATTATAAAGTACTACCCTGTCATGTTTAAATCAATTCAAAACTTTTTTTGCACGAGAATTAAGAAGTTTTAGTGTTTTTGTGATGTTAATTGTTTGACTTTTTGGTAGTTAAATTTGATCCACATAATTTTTGACTATTTTAGAATAAACCATGGAACGATCTAAAAAGGAAAACAAATTCCTTTTAACGGGACGGAGGTAGTAATATACAATGTATGATTTTGCCTTCAAAATCTTTATGGGTGTGCAAATTTTAATAAATTAAAAAATTGTGTATTTACACGAACGTTTTGAAAATTGCATATTAAAATTTAAAATGCCCTCAATTTTAGTATATTTAGAGGTTAATAATGCTATTACCTTTTTACTTTCTGTGATAAATTATTGAACCGAATATTAAAATCTCAAAATAATAAGATTAATTTCTTAAAAGATTTGACCATACATTTTTTTTATTATTGTAATTATTTTGTTTAATTATTATGGGCGTAGACTGCGTAGTGTTTTCCATGCCAAAGATATTGTAAAATTAGGAATAATTATTTTGTTAAGAGTAATTCTTAACCAACAGATAAATAGAAAAGGAGTTTGAAATTGAAGAGACGGAGCAGCTTCACGGTTCGCACACAGTACAACAGATACGCTCTCTCTCTCCGCTGTCTTTTTCTCTCTCATCCAACCCGCGTTGCCAAATAGAAAAGGAAAGAAATCAAAAGGAGAGAGAAAGCAGAAGATTTGACGGAGGGAGAAGTCTATCTAGGGAAGGAGATTTTTGGTTCAATCTACTATTCCTCTTTCTTCTATCAGACTCTGCAGCGTCCGATTCCTCCAGAATGAATGACCTTCTGTCGGTTAGTGTTTCGCCTCTTCTCTTGAATGTTGATTGTTAGTTGATCTGTTGATAAATTGTTGAAATTGTGCAATTTCTGGATTTGGAGAATCTTCAATGTGAAGCAGTAGCTATTAACAAAAGAAAGTGGCTGCCAATTGTAGTTAAAAAGTTGGATTGCTTATGAGATTTCAAATTTGAATTTATTTTATATTGTATAGTTGAATTTTATGAATGTTTCTGGTTTTGAATGTAACAAATTGGTAAATATCAATTAGTTGATCCTTTTACAAGTGCATAATTGCCCAATTTTTTAGCATAAATTTATTGGTGAAAAGTGGAATTTACTTTCAAAGTTCAGGACTTGATCACTTATTGTTTGTATGATTGGTTTAAATTATGACTTACTCAAGAAAATAAAACCAAAACATGGAAAATTGCTAATATCTTTCCAGTTGTAGTTACAAAATTGCAATAGTAAGAGAACCTGAATACTAAGTGTACAGTCTACGATCACTGTAGTTCTCATTTACACATAGTCAGAATCATAGTTATCCCTGTTGCTGTTAGACATCTGAGCCTACAAACTTTGGTGTTTACTGTCTGGTTTGTAGTAAAGGGTAAATAGCATGCATAATAACTACAATCTGAACTTTGCTTATTTCATTATATACAAAAGTTTTGTTCCCTATGAAATCATTTTTTCGATTTGTTCTTGCAATTACCAATAATTGACACAGGAACTAGAGCGCTGCTGTTGAGACTAAATGTTATCCATCTCTTACTGATGATTTGCTTGTGTTCACAGTATCCAGCTTAAAAAAAAAAAAAGATTCTGGTTCTAGTATCTATGCTATGGCTTATGCTGCCCTTTTTTTTGTTTCCTATTAATATACGAGACCTGAAATTGATTGCTTCTTCTTCTTTTGCAATCTTTACAGGATTCGTTTATGAACTCACGGGATCAAGGAAATAGAAATGCTGATATTGAAATGGGAATGGAGAGACAAGCAGGAGACGTAGGCTTGGAAGACTTCTTTAAGAAGGTGGGTACAACTTAGCACAATAATGCTCAATGATGATCACTAGAGGAGTTGTTACATTGCAATTTACTTGTTTACTAGATGGCCTAAAGACACTAAAATTATGATTGATAATTGGTGCTTATTTTATTTGAGACTTAGGTTTTGATTTGCATCTTATTTCGAATTGACAGGTCCAGGAGATTGAAAAGCAATATGAAAAGCTCAATGCCCTACTGAGAAAACTCCAGGTTTATACTTTTTTTCTTTTCTTGCTTGTAGATTGAAATTCTTGTTGCTTAAGGATATAAATCAATATTTCTTGTCTTTTTCTTCTTTCCTAAGAGTCAAGATTGGACAAGTGATGAAGTAATTTTAGGATGAGCTCCGAAGTTTTCAGCCGAGAGAATTTAGTGTTCCTTCTATTGGACTGTGGCTGTGATGCTCATTTTTGGTTCTCTTATCTATTTGTTATTATCTCTATCTTCTTCTTCTTCTTCTTCTTCTTCTTGCTTTTTTTAAAGCAAGTTGCTCCGTTGAAGTCCATTTCCTATAATCTCCTTTACCCAAGAGCTGTCATTCTTTACGCTCTTATAACAGTAGTTTAGATACCCATATGTCACTCTCAGTTCATGTCTAAATCTCCATTTAGCATAAGTTGAATTCATCTTTTAGAGATTGGGTGGAAGTCACTGAGACTAAATTTTGTAACCATTGTTTGCAAAGGTCTTGATGCATGCAAGTGGAATTTGCTGATTTATGGCTAAATGTGGTGACTTAAGTTGAATATGTGTACAATGTTATTCTGGCGTACCTTCTTATTTGAGCTGTTAAGTAGTAGTTATAAAGATGATCTAAGTTTTGAAGATTCTAATAATGATACCTCGTAAACTCCAATAACCTGCAGGAGGCTCATGAGGAATCAAAGGCTGTTACAAAGGCTGCTGCAATGAAAGGTATACTGAATGAGATTCTTACATTGTTTTTGAAGCATTATATTTGCTAAATCTACATGACTGCAATTTAACTCTTCTGTTCATTATTCTAGCAGCTTAATTCTTTAATCATGTTCATGGATCTCTCTAATTCTTCAGATCTTTTATCAGCTTATATCATATGTGGCATCAGCTTTATTAATTAATTTCTTTCTTCAGACTTCATTTTGTCTTATTCGTTAGTGTGTTCTTGTGGTTGTGGGTTTCTTTACTGATAATAAATTGGAACCCTGTAGCAATTAAGAAGCGCATGGAGAAGGATGTTGATGAAGTAGGAAAAATTGCTCGTTCAATTAAATCAAAAATTGAGGAGCTTGACAAAGAGGTAAAGAAATGTGGCGTGTTTCTTTTTGTGGTTGAGCCTAATAGATTTTTCTCCAGTTGTGATTCTTGTTTTCTCTCTTTTTGTAGAATTTATCCAATAGACAAAAGCCTGGATGCGGAAAAGGATCAGGGGTTGACAGATCAAGAACAGCTACTACACTGTACTTTATGCCCTCCATTCTTATTTCCTGGTTATTTTTGTTGTCGTAACGAGAAAGGTGAAATCTTATATCTTCTTGTTTTGTTTGATTGCAGGGCTTTGAAGAAGAAGTTCAAAGATAAAATGTCTGAATTTCAGGTAGGTTAGATGCAACCTTATGTTGGTCTTGTAAATTTTTCCTATATATATTATATCTATCATTTTATTATGAATATTGCAGACATTAAGAGAAAATATCCATCAAGAATATCGCGAAGTAGTTGAGAGGCGTGTATTTACAGGTGTTCATGCTTGTTTACGAACAAATATTTCGCTTTTTCATTCTAGTTTCTTAAACTATATTAACTATTTTGATGGTTTGTGTCATGTACCTTGCAGTGACGGGCAATCGGGCTGATGAAGAGGTGAAGCACTTATTCCTTATTCTCCATAGAAGCATAATGCATTGATATGTTATTCATTTATTTATATTTTATACAATCTTCCCAGACCATTGACACATTAATAGAGACCGGGGACAGTGAGCAGATTTTTCAAAATGCAATCCGAGAACAAGGCCGAGGCCAGGTAACTTCAAACTTTCGGATTTCCCTCCACCGTTCCCTTCTGCTCAGTTTCTATTTGAATTTTAAGTTTCGCTGTTTTGTATCATTATGTTTATTACTCCTTCCGTCCCACTAGAAACGACACGTTTCTCTTATTGGGTCGTCCCACTAGAAACGACGCGTTTCTTAAAATGGTAAAAATTGTGTGGACCACATTTAACTACTAAAAAGTCAAACAATCTACACCACATAACACCACTTTCTTGATTCCCGCTCCCAAAAGAAACGTGTCGTTTCTAGTGGGACGGAGGGAGTACTACTTGCATTAGTCCCAAACTTGCAGAAAAGCAAGTGTAATTACTTGAGTTAATGTTTATCTGCACTTACATCCACATAGTGCTATTTGTGTTACTTCTAATGATGCTTATTAATCATGCTAACGTTATGTTTAAATGCAGATAATGGACACACTCGCGGAAATTCAAGAGCGGCATGATGCAGTTAGAGATTTAGAGAAGAAGCTTCTAGATTTGCAACAGGTATAGTGGGTTTTTTTAGCTGCAATATATGGAAGTATAATGATTTTGCAGATTTGCAGACTATTAGAATTTGTACCTTTTCTTATCAGCTAGTATAAAACCGTTTGCTAATGCTTCCATAAACTCCGATCAGTCTCGTTCCCTGCTTATTATCGCGATAGAACTGGATTACATTATTCGGAAGTAAAATTGATCGATTGGTGCTTAAAAGGAGTTCTTATTGTTGCACTGTAATTGTGTTGTGCAGATATTCCTAGACATGGCGGTTCTGGTGGACGCGCAAGGTGACATGCTTGATAACATAGAATCACAGGTAAACACTAGCAAATACTCCATCCACCTCATTAATAACGTCTTGTATTCCCGATTGGACCGTCCCCATAATAATGTCTTGTTTCCCGAAATGGAAATAAAATAACACTAAAAATCACTAAAAGTCAAGTGAGCCAGCATCATTTTGCACACAAAAGTCAAATTTAAGTCAAATTTCTTAATCTCAGTGTCAAAAAGAAACAAGACAGTATTATCGGTACAGAGGAAGTAATCTCCCAATTCTCTCGTCTTCAAGTCCCTACGACTTCACTTGTGCAACTAACGAACGATTTCAATGTATCCTTCTCCACTGTGATCTCCTAGGTTTCATCTGCGGTAGACCACGTGCAGTCCGGGAACACGGCTCTTCAGAAGGCGAAAAGCTTGCAAAGGAACTCGAGGAAATGGATGTGCATTGCGATCCTCATCCTACTCATTATCGTAGCCATCATCGTCGTAGGCGTGCTGAAGCCATGGCAGAACAAGAACGGCGCGTAGGTTTGTACCACAATGTACTGTATAAATACGAAGAAACGCGAGTTCTATTGAGAAGTGATTGATTTTCTACTTTACTATGATGTTTATTCTTTTGCCTTGTGTATTGAGGACTAGGGCTTGTTTCTGGCCAACTAGTCTTTTACTTTGAACTCGTACCAGGAGGTGTATTTCATATTATTATTGATTGATTATTCGATTTTTTATGTGTAATTTTTAAATTTATACAAAAATTTCACTGTCTTTTGAAATTTGATTTTTAAATGTAATTTTTAAAATTTATTTTAATTCCGAAATTTAAGATTTCGCCCCTACATAAACTGCATTTCGACAAACTAACTACTTCCTTCGTCCCGTTATTTGTGGCTCAATTGGTTTCGGCACGGGAATTAAGAGAGTAGATGATAAAGTATGAGAGAGAGTAGATGATAAAGTATGAGAGAGAAGATGAGAAAGATGATAAAGTAGGAGAGGGAATGTAATAAAGTAGGAGAGAGAAGATGATAGAGTAGGAGTAATTTTTTACCAAATTAGGAAAGTGGACACAAATAATGGGACACCCCTTTCGGGAAAGTGAGCTACAAATAGCGGGACGGAGGGAGTAGTTATTTTCGCGAAAAAGACTGAAATAGCCTCGGGGCATCGTCATTTTGGTGGATATTTTGTAATCGCTATTTTACCCCATAACTATTCAATAATTCCGGAATTCTCCCTGGCGAAAGCCATCACTGACACTGATCACTGAGACAACGAGAAGTCTTGTACTACTATCTTTCTCTCATTAACTCCCGCTTTCTCTCTCATCCTCCTCCGCTTCTCTCTTTATCCTCTTCTCCGTGATTACATCAATTTATCTGTATAGTGACGATCAGTTGACTGGAGTTTCTACCAGGCATGACGATGATGACGCCACAGCCGTTGGATGTAACTCAGCTACTTCCTTACTGTCTCGTTTTTCCGTTTTTGCTCATTACCTTGTTGTATCTTTTTCATTTCCGTGGTCTGTAGAGTGTAGCTAGCATGTAAGCTATCTGTTTAACATTTCTCGAGTTCGTGACTTGGCGGTGGAGGTTTTGGTGTCTGTGTGTTTTGCTTCTCTGTGTGGGGGGCTGAATGGTTGGATTGGATCGACTAGGGTTTTGCTTGAATGACAAAGGAGGTTCAAGTCAGTTCAATTTGAATTTGTTGCAAGTATGTTGATTGAATGCGAATGATCGGATTAGAGATTCTAAATGAAGCCTTAAGGTCTACTTGATCAAGCTTTTTCCATTTTTTGTTTTTAATTTGGCTGTTGTACTTTCAGCAGCAGGAAGATGAAGAGATGTTGGTTCCGCGTTCGGATTTAGTTGAAGGTCCTCAGCCTCTAGTCGAAGGTCTTCAACCGATGGAAGGTGCCTCACTCTGCCACACTATTTTAATATTTTGTTGTCTGTTTTCGGGAGGATGCATGCATTTGTGTTGGATACTTTATCTTTCTGATTTGGATGTATTGGTTACACATATGGGATGTCACTGGTAGATTGTTCACTTTCTATGATTTATCTACAATAGTTGGCTTTACAGTTGAACTTGTCAATTTCATTGGTCCAAGTTTATTTACTTTACAAGCTTTTTTTTCTTTTCAATTTCCTAGTGGCATCAGCTGAAAATGCGGGAAGTGTGGAGAACCAGGTCGCAGAAGAGCCACAAGCATCACGCTTCACGTGGACAATTGAGAACTTTTCCCGAGTTAATGTGAAGAAGATGTATTCTGATGTCTTCACTGTCGGGAGTTACAAATGGTAATTATGGAATTTGTAATCTTGCTTCATCTGATTCTGTCTACCATATTGGTGTCTACCATATTGGTGCGTGCGGCAAACGAAATTTGTTATGCTTGTTGGAACTACTTAGTATTTAGGGTAACGGGACTAGATTCTTAGATTTATAGTTTGCTTTATTGTGAATTACAGAAAGCAATCTGATTGCCTTTTGACTCGTATTTCCTTTTGCAGGCGTGTGCTTATTTTTCCTAAAGGAAACAATGTGGACTTCTTATCAATGTATTTAGATGTGGCTGATTCGGCTACGTTGCCCTATGGGTGGAGTAGATATGCACAGTTTAGCTTGGCTATAGTTAATCAAATGCATAACAAACTCACAGTAAAAAAAGGTATACCAAGAATTAGATCTGTCATAATGCATCTACGTAGCTAAAGCATGATACATGTGGTGACACTCAAAGCAGAGACAGATGTCTCTGTATATGTGATAATGGTATAGCTAATAGCTTTGTTATAGATATTTATCAAATTATCTTGCTCTTTAGTCGGTGTTGGATGATCACAGTTTTAAACTAAGAACAAGAATTCTAGACTTCTCCTTCCATCAGATATACATGAACGCTCAAGAAATTTATTCTTGTAGATTATGGTAGATATTAAGACCCTGATAGAGTCTCATCTTTGTACTGGTGTTTTAGAACTCAAGGCTCTGGAAAAGTTCTAGTTGAATTTATGATTTGCCTGATAACTTGGTGATTTTCGTATTGAGTAAGTAGCTCGACTATTAAGTATTGGGAAATAAATTTATGTAAGTATGCAGGAAGAATTTTCTGCTTCTTAATGTTCTTGCAAATTATTCTTCCTTTTTTCTGGGTTTTGCAGACACACAGCACCAATTCAATCAGAGGGAGAGCGATTGGGGTTTCACATCTTTCATGCCTCTTAGTGAGCTGTATGACCCCAATAAGGGGTACATTGTGAATGATACTTGTGTAGTTGAAGCTGATGTTGCTGTACGCAAGGTTATTGATTACTGGGCATATGATTCAAAGAAGGAGACAGGCTACGTTGGGCTTAAGAACCAGGGGGCAACTTGTTACATGAACTCGTTGCTGCAGACTTTGTACCATATTCCATATTTCAGAAAGGTTATCTTATTTTTTTTGACTTATCATGTTCCGATCAGCCAGTCATTTAGATACATGAGGTCGTTACTAGGAAAGCATGGAGAAGCCTCACTTTAAATATGTTATGTCAGGCTGTATATCACATGCCAACAACAGAGAATGATAACCCCACTGGGAGTATCCCTTTGGCTTTACAGAGTTTATTTTATAAGCTCCAATATAACGACACCAGTGTGGCCACAAAAGAATTGACTAAATCATTTGGATGGGACACATATGATTCATTCATGCAACATGATGTGCAAGAACTTAACAGAATTTTATCTGAAAAGCTTGAAGACAAGATGAAGGTTCTATAATTTTTGACAGCACGTACTTCCTTGAAAAATTCTTTTCTGAATCTATAAGAAATTCGTTCTGAAGTAATTATTTTCTTGTACTGGACAGGGAACTGTTGTTGAAGGCACCATACAAAAGTTATTTGAAGGCCATCATATGAATTATATTGAATGCATCAATGTGGACTTCAAATCAACAAGAAAAGAATCATTTTATGGTATTGTTTCTGAGGACGGATTTTTTCTGTTATAGAGGACAAATTTATAATAACACTTGTTATTCTGGCAGACCTTCAACTTGATGTAAAAGGTTGCAAGGATGTTTATGCTTCATTTGACAAGTATGTGGAAGTAGAACGCCTCGAAGGAGATAACAAATATCATGCTGAGGAACATGGTTTGCAGGTTTATAATTCCTTTATCAGTTAATGATATAGTTTGTGCGTATATGTTTTGTGAAAGGTTAGTAACTACTTTAAGATCTCTCGGCTACACTATAAGCTAGACTTGGCTGTGAAAGTTGGCATCTCAATTAACTGAAAAGGAAGTCTTCATACAAATAGTGGGAGAATTAATCTATCTTCTGCTGGTAGCTATTTAATGGTATTAATTAATTGGTCTATAAATGTAGAAAAGCTCATTCGTATAAGCTTTTGGGGCGCACAAATGCTGTCAATCAGTTGACCAGTTCCACTTTGCCATTGGGTGTTGCCCAAGGCCTCATCAGTTTGAGTTGGTATTTGATATTTGAAACTTCTATGTTTGTGCAGCACCACTGTTCTTATTAGTCTGATTAATAAATCACTTGGTTTAGGAAATCTTATCCATTTGTCCCATATGTTACTTGATGCCATGTTCTAAATTCATGAAGCTTTTTATATCATTACACATTTTCTAAAATAATGTATATAGTTTTTATTTTTATTTTTTTTCTGATTCTTAGGATGCCAAAAAGGGTGTCTTGTTCATTGACTTTCCTCCAGTTCTACAACTACAGTTAAAGCGTTTTGAGTATGATTTTATGAGAGATACAATGGTCAAGGTTAGTCTCTTAAACAGGAAGCATTTTCATCTTCAGGGTATGTTTTGCACGATTGCTTCCATAAATTCCAATTTCATTAGCTAATCTATTTGTTCTCGCTCCGGATCTCCTTTATGGTATCCGAAGAGTTCAAACACTGAGATGAATGTGCTGATTAGTGCAAGTTTTCATGACTGGCCTTTTCAGATCATTTCTTGGTAAATTTTATGTTTATGCTGTTGGCTCATGTTTGCTACAGCTCCTCAATCTAAATGAGAACAAAAACAATTTTGTTATTCCCATCTAGTTTGACAAGATCCAAGAGATGTGATCGATGATACTTTCTTGAGGTTTTACCTATCTTTACGAATCAGGCTGTATTGATTTATGTAAATTGAATAGATCATGCCTGTCTCCTTTTTAACATTTCCTCGGAGGGGGACTTTCTCATTTAAAAATAGTCTATCTGGAATTGTTATCTTTTTCTGAACATATTATGTCATATGGATCTTTGCTGCTTGTCTGGTGTTCTTTAAGTGAAACAGTAGGTTTTGAGTTCATCAAAATATGTTACTGTTGCAGATAAATGACCGGTATGAATTTCCCTTAGAGCTTGATCTTGATAGAGATAATGGCAAGTATTTGTCGCCAGAAGCTGATAGGAGTGTACGAAATCTATACATGCTTCACAGGTTATTGTGCAACCTTTTCATTTATATATCTATCCTAACCCTTACTTTTTTTCTGTTGTATCTTTTGGCAGAAACTGATAGTAGTGCATTTTCTTGTTTATCCTTACCCTTGAAGTTCCTTGTCCACAGTGTATTGGTTCATAGCGGTGGAGTACATGGGGGACATTATTATGCATTCATCAGGTCAACTCTTACTGATCAATGGTAGGTCTTAGTACTTTTAAAGAATCTTTATCCCTTGCTTTAGTTCTTCCCTCACAGACGTTTATACTTAAATAGAGGTGTAGATTGAATCTGTTGGACTTTACCAGTTTCATTCTGACAGCAACTGCAGAGAGATGTGCATGTTTGTGTTACCTTGAGTCTTGCTTTGTCGTACTTGTTGCAAATGCACTTTTTTGTTGCTGCATATTGATAATTTACATACTTTTTTGCAATTTTGCCAAGTCATATGAGGGTTAACTTTTAGGTACAAATTTGATGATGAGAGAGCCACCAAAGAGGACGTGAAGAGGGCACTAGAAGAGCAGTATGTGGTGAGGAGGAGGTGATGTGTCCGCCTTTCGATTTTCATCCTGTCAAACTCTCTTTTGTTTGTGGTGCTTATGTTCTTCTATGCTACAGTTGCCACAGACAAATCCTGGTTACAACAACACTCCCTTCAAATTTACTAAATACTCAAATGCATACATGCTTGTGTATATATGAGTTAGTGACAAGGATAAAATAATATGTGATGTGGATGAGAAGGACATTGCCGAGCATCTTAGGGTAATATTCATATTTGTTGTACCTCTGCAACTTACTAAGGTCATCTTTTTCATGTTCTAACCTGTAACATACCATGTACCACTTAAACCAGATAAGATTGAAAAAGGTTCAAGAACAAAAGGAAGATAAGAGAAGATACAAAGCACAGGCTCATCTTTACACTATTATAAAGGTTAATTTTTCTACAGTCATTCTCATGTACAATTTACCTCCTTATTTCTTGAAATGGATTGTTGAAGCAACTCATATGTAGGTTGCTCGAGATGAGGACTTGAGGGAACAAATTGGAAAGGATATATATTTTGATCTTGTTGATCATGAAAAAGTCCGTAATTTCCGAATCCAAAAACAGATGTCTTTTAACCTTTTCAAGGTACTGTTGGTTTTATTTAGAAGTAGTGAATTGCTTGTTATCATAATTGAGGCTAGTTGAGAGATGATAAATACATTATGTGATAACTGAAATGTATTGTTAATGGGACTTTTTGGAGGAAGCTAAACCGTTAAATTAAAACTCTTAGATGATCCGGTCAGTTATAGTGATTCTACTGGCGTTTCAGTAAATTAAGAGGGAGAAATGATGGAATAGTGCATAAAGTTGGATCATCGGTAATAATTTATATCTTTCTAGTCTAAATATTATGACAGCAGAGAGAGTCAATTGGAGACAATGTGTAACGGTTTCCCTGCAGCGAGTGTGGGACGGAGGACGGGGAGATCATATTTTGGACCTGGGGATAGCAAAGAGATAGAAAGCAGTAATTATTTTCCCACAAGTGAACCCAAGCACAAGACAAGTCTTGCCAAATCTTTTCCTTGATTCTTTCTTGGATAATTTACAAGGGAGAGTGGCCCTTTATTTATAGAGGCCAACTACTTGGTGGCTACGTAATAATAGGGGAGCAGAGAGAGGGAGAGAAGGGGGGGGGGGGTCAGATCCCCTTTTTGGAGGAGGTGATCGAGTAACTACGGGGGAAAGTGGGGGAATACAGGGGGTGTGGGGGGATACGGGGGGAAGTTGGGGGGAACCTATTACATATATCTATAGCTAATCTAAAATACAAAACTATAGTACTAGGTACGTAACAGAATGTCATATTTAAACTTTCTGAGAGGAGATTTGATATAGTTTTTGGACAAAATGTACCTTGTCTACAACTTTTCTGCAAAATAATGTAGAAATCAAGCAATTATATGATTCTAATACCATGAATAATCTCAATCAGCTCACAGGAGTGTGAACCCGGAATTAGCCTTGAATATGCGGTCTTTGTTAACAAAGTAAAAATGTAATTACAGAACTCATGTGGCCATCTTTTATCTTGTCATTTGTGTTGATGCTTCAGTTTTTCCGGAAACTAAATTGTCTTACTACTCTTTGTATCCATTGGAGTATGCACCTCTCCCATCACTTTGTGTTTATGTGTTCTCCAATCCTCTTTTCTTTTGATTATCTCAATATGGCAAATCGTTATTTATTTTGCATGCGCAAGCAAACTTTGACTGATGTCTTGCTTACTGAAGGAAGAGGTTGTGAAAGAATTTGGTATACCAGTTCAATTTCAATGCTTTTGGATATGGGAGAAAAAACAGAACCATACTTATCGTCCAAACCGACCTTTGACACCACAAGAGGAAGCACAAACGGTACTTAAGTATACTGTGTTGTTTACTACACAATCTGAATAAAAACTAGATGTTTCCTCTTATAATTCTATCAGCTTGCAATTTCTGGACTGTTATATGATTATATCTATGTAGGATGCATCACCAGACTTTATTGATTATGGGGATTTATTGAACACTTAGTTGTACTGTTCTCCAAGAGTCCAGGTGCTTCAAGTTTGGCTAGAAATATAAAAAAACTATGGCCCTTTCTGAAAAGGTACCTGGATAAGATGATTTTTGAACTTCATTGAGGAGTCCAGCAAAGTTTCAGTATTATTTTGTTTGATAAAAATAAAAATTCATAAGTTGAATGCTCTAAAATATTTTCATTCAATACTGAAATGGTCGATCTTTATTTGGGTACACGACCTAGCCTTCATGAGAAAACGCAAAATATTTCTGATACTTCCTTAGTTAAGCAAATGCAGACAGCCATACAAATATATGAGACCAACCTCCTTTGTTTATCTGAGTTGGTTTAATCTTGCTCTATCTAGATTATTTGATTGTTTCTTTATCTCTATTAATCAGATGCTTAAAAGTTAAAAGCTTCAGTTAATATTATTTTCCTGTTCACTATTTTGTTCTGCAGGTTGGAGCACTGCGTGAAGTCTCAAATAAAGCTCACAATGCAGAGTTAAAGTTGTTCTTGGAAGTGGAGCTTGGACCGGTAATTATTTGCCAATATCAAAATGATATTTACTGCATGCTTGTGTATGTGCATGTTGAGAAAATTTTGTTTCTAATATTCAACGTGAACTTACTTCGACGAAATTATAGGGTTTACAAGTGGTTCCTCCCCCAGAAAAGATTAAGGAAGACATGCTGCTGTTCTTTAAGCTTTATGATCCTCATAGAGAAGAGCTCCGGTACATTTAAACACACCACAAAACATCAGTTTAAATTTTAAGAATTCTGTCTGCCTATGTTCGTTGAATTACTTCATTATCCCAGATATATTGGGAGGCTTTTTGTAAAAAGTTCTGGCAAGCCATTTGAGATCCTGACAAAGCTGAATGAGTTAGCTGGGTTTGCTCCTGATCAAGAAATTGAACTCTTTGAGGTTTGTCCTGTCACTTCATCATAGAAGATAAGCGTATTTCTTTTGTCTATTGAAGATGCCTGGAGAAATATAACCGTGTTGCATTGTCTACAGGAAATCAAATTTGAGCCATCTGTTATGTGCGAACGCCTTGATAAAAGAGCTTCATTTCGATTTAGTCAGGTGTTTTAGGTTTAATGTTTTGTTAATATTTTTAATGTGTTTCTCTTTTCTCTGTATATGCTTATTCTTTCTCTTCCTCTCTGTAATTCACATGTATGCACGCAACATAGATTGAAGATGGGGACATTATTTGCTTCCAGAAACGGTCTCTCCCTGAAAGTGAGGAGCAAGTCCGATTTCCTGATGTTCCTTCATTTCTCGAATATGTGAAAAATCGACAGGTTAATCTTTACCTCCCCCTACCTATCTTCTGTGATGGTCTTTCTAGATTTTATTTTGAGTCAAGATTTCCATCTTCGAATGCTGTCCACACAATGTTCTTGACATTCACTGTCAATCATCTCTTTTGGTTTATTCCGTTTATCTCCGTATCCTTCACTTTTATCTCCATCAGTTTTTATTTTCGATGGTTAGTTATTTTTCTTAATACTATAGGACTTTCTGCTGCAACATTTTGCATGTGATAAACTGTGCCATCGCCTCATCTGCGTAACTAGTATATACACTTTTTGACTTTTTATTTCTTCTGACCTTGATGTGTTTCATCTCTGGCAGATTGTGAATTTTCGAGCTTTAGAGAGGCCCAAGGAAGATGCATTTAGCCTGGAGTTGTTAGTACTATCTTATATTCTATACTCTTTTCCTTACCAATATTTGTCAAACATTTCTGGAAAAGTGATCTAACTATTTTTGGCTTAATCTACAGAGCAAAGAATCACACCTATGACGATGTTGTTGAAAGAGTAGCCCAGCACCTTGGCTTGGATGATCCATCTAAAATCCGGCTTACTCCTCATAATTGCTACTCTCAGCAACCAAAGCCAAATCCTATCAAATATCGATCTGTTGACCATTTGATAGACATGCTTGTCCATTACAATCAGGTAGCTCTGCCTTAAAGAGTTCTTTTCTATTTTTGTTCATTCATGGGGTAAGGGGAGAGTTTGTGTGCCACTGTGTATGTTGTTTGATCCTATTAATGATGTAATATAATTTGGATCTTATTATAGATATCAGATGTACTCTATTATGAAGTGCCTCTTCCAGAATTGCAGTGTCTGAAATCGTTGAAGATTGCATTCCATCATGCAACGAAGGATGAGGTGCTGGATCACTCTGATCTACCCATGAAATTTCATTGTCAACTGCGTTCACTAAATCTTTGACTGTGTCTTATTGTCTTTCTAAGGCTACAATCCTCAATATTAGATTGCCTAGACCAAGCACTGTTGGAGATGTTCTCAGTGAAATTAAAACAAAGGTAACCTTGGTTCTCTGCATGTCAGAGCATACATCTGTTTATGAAAACATGAAGCGTGTTTGTTCAATAAATGCCCTATTGAAAAAAGAAATGAAGTAGGGGTAAGCTCTCAATTCAACAGGCCGTGTACCTCATTCCTTGTCAATACCTTCATTTCTGCTTTGGACTATTTTAAACATGTTACCTTGGTTTTGACTTTTTCACCCGAGAAAAATGTAAAAACTTAGTGAGAATACAACAGTCGAACTTGACAGCTTCTGACCTCCTTTCATCTAATGCTAGGTAGAGTTGTCTCATCCAGATGCCGAACTTAGGTTGCTTGAAGTATTCTATCACAAGATTTACAAGGTAATGTTCTCTGCTATGACATTCTGGTCTTATGTGTGGCTGTATCATGTTGAGGATTTTATGATGTTCACAGATATCTGATCGAATATATTTCCTTTTCATTTTAGGATTTTATGTGTGGCTGTATCTTGTTGAGGAGGGTTTAGACTGTGTCGTTTGTGTGGGTCTTGATGTTAGAACGAGCTTATATACTGACTTGATCCCTGCATGGTTTTTGCAAATCCTGTCTGGATTACTTGACCAGCTGTTCATAAAGTTGACGTCTTATTTACTAACTTTTAGAAGTTCATGAATTTGCTGTGTCTATAAATGGACCACACTATATTTGTAAGATCCATTGTCCTAATTCTGCTTCTCATTTTGCAGATCTTCCCTACCCATGAGAAAATTGAGAATATAAATGATCAGTACTGGACGTTGCGTGCTGAGGAGGTAAAGTATTGTCTCCCTAAGTATTCCCTTGTTTACTTTGATGTATTTCATTATTTCTTCATCTTATAATCCCATTATTTTTCCTCTATCTCAGGTTCCAGAAGATGAAAAGAACTTGGGGCCAAATGATCGCCTGATTCATGTTTACCATTTCACAAAGGAGACTGTGCAGAATCAAGTGGTACCATATATCCACGGGGTTATAGTATGCGTATAGATACACATTTATGTCTGTGAACTTATCGAGTGTTTAATCCTGACAGCAAGTTCAGAATTTTGGGGAACCATTCTTTTTGGTCATTCATGAAGGAGAAACATTAGCAGAGGTTAAAGCGCGAGCTCAAAAGAAATTGCAGGTCCCCGATGAGGAGTTTTCCAAGGCATGTATTCTGCTTTTCTGCTAAAACACTAATCGCTTCCCTTCCACTGGGCGAGTAAATAGGAGACTGCAGAATTGCTAAGTCTATTCTTTTTTTCCCTTAAATTTTCAGTGGAAGTTTGCCTTTTTGTCATTGGGACGCCCGGAATATCTAGAGGAGTCGGACATTGTCTCCACTCGTTTTCAGGTTAACATTCAAAGTTGTTAATTTGTTAAAATGTTGGTTTCATGAGCTCTCTTCAAACGCTTGCAATGTTGAAGTAGACGTAGGCTGAGGCATTTATCTTCCTATCTTGCAGAGAAGAGACGTATACGGTGCTTGGGAGCAGTACCTTGGGTTAGAGCACTCAGACACTACTCCTAAAAGATCATATTCTACAAACCAGGTAACAATCTTACGCCTTCCATATTCGAGTTCTTCATACATCCATAACATCGCGTACTATAACAAACTTGAGTCTTCCCCATAAATAATATTGTTTCTTTGGGGGGGGGGTTCATAATCATTTGCAGAACCGCCACACATTTGAGAAGCCAGTGAAAATATACAATTAAGTTAGACGAAGATTATCATGACTACCTTTAATGGGAAGATGAACAGCACCACCACTGCTAGATGTATAATGTATCTTGTTTTTGTTTGTGGTTGGTACTACTTCTTCTTCTTCGACTTCCCCATTTGTTTTAATGCATCTCCATTGATTTTTTTTTTTTTTTTTTTTACGAGGAACCCGCAGTCGCTACCTTTGGTGCGCACAGGGTAAACCTTGCTTCTGTGCAATAGCCTGCAAACCACACAGAAGAGTTAAACCACCCTTAATGTGACAGGGTGACAGGCTCACACATAACGTGTCCAGTGAGAATTGAACTCATGACCTATCGATCCCGGGCCACCCACCTTCACCGCTATGTCATCCCATGGGGACTAAATCTCCATTGATTTGATTCGCCTTTTGGTTTGTTTGTACAGTGCTAGACCTGTGTTTTATTGTTCCGACCCCAAAATATGTGGACCTTTACCATTCTTTAGAAATTAAAAAAAAATTCAAATCACTACCACAAGGGTAGAATAGTCAATTTGACTAGGTTCACCCAATGTGAGCATTATGTACAATTGTAATATAATTCTTGAGATATGTTATATGTCATCAAAGCGCCTGTAGCTCAGTGGATAGAGCGTCTGTTTCCTAAGCAGAAAGTCGTAGGTTCGACCCCTACCTGGCGCGATTATTTTAATTTCATTTTGCTGACAATTAAAAAAATCACAACAATTTATTATTTATACTATAATTTCATAGAAGCATTTACTTTAATTTTATTATGCTAATAACTAAAAAAATGTAAAATCTTTATAAAATTTTATTAAAATCAATCCCCCATATTGTTAACCTATATGTGAAAGGTCCTCTCAAGTATTAAAAAGAGCTTCAATTATATTTTTATGTGCAAATTGCTCCCTCTGTCAAAAAAAAATGTTAAAAATAACATATATAAATTCTCTCTAAAATGAATCACAATATTTTCTCTCTTCAAGATTTAATCTTGATAACTTTTACGCTTCCTACCAAAACAAATTACTCAAATGATAGTGTTGATTTCAGAAGTCAGAACCCCCACCATATTCGTTGGTAATAGAAACGACGATGGTAACAAAGGCTTTTTATAATTATTTTCATTATAATCCAATATATATAGTCAATTCTAGCTAATAGCTACCACAATCTCCAAAAATAAATCTACCAGAATGTAATGACAAAGGACTTGCAATTTTTGGCAGAAATTCATCATCATCACTGCCGTATTTCAGATTTATTGCTTTCTACAAGTCTCAATTATTGTGGTTATGGTGGCTTATAATAGATTCCACCATTGTTTTGAGAGAGAGAGAGAGGGGTTTTTAGAGAGAGTAGCATTGCATACGTTATTTTTAATTTTTAATTTTTTTTAAACTAAGGGGGCAATTCGCACATAAAAGAATTATGAGGGGACATTTTTTAATATTTGAGGGGACGTTTTACGCGTATGTTAATATTTTAGGGGTTCGATGCATTTTTTCCTTTATTAATTTAAAGAGATTTTTTAATCAAGCGCTTAAAATTTAAAGATAATAGAGCGGGAAAGATATTTCTATTGCGCAGCATTCACTTCATTTTCCTTGTCCGCAAGCCTCTTGAGCATGGCGTCTGCAAACGATTTCATCTCATTCAATTGATTCAGATTAACTCCGTCGAAGGAATTGCTCTGAATCGCCTTCACCATCAGCTGCTGCGACTCCTTAAACTGGATCGCCTTGTTGAGCTTCGCGATCTCTTCGATCTCCCCCTGCACCATCTGCTCCATATGGCTCACGTGCCTCACGGTACGCCTCTCTCTCTCCTCGTTCCGAGAATCGAGAAACTTCTGCAGCCTCGCGCCGAAGGTTGCAGGGGACGGCCACAAAACGGCGTTGTTTTGGTCCTTTTTGTGGATGATGATACCGAGATCGACTCCGCAGAGAATGGACAGTTCGCTTGCTTTCTTCAGCAAAGCGTCTGTCCTTTTCCGCAGCATCGCGTTTCTACTCTCTACGTTCAATATTTCTTCGTGCCGTATTCTCTTTCTTGTCATTCTACTGCGTTTTGTTTTTTTTTTTCAACCCTAATTTTTCTCTTGGACCTAATTTATAAAAGAGAAATGCCATTGTATTTTAGTAAATATTTGAAGAATTTATATTCGAATTAAATTTGCCTCGCGGTAATTTCCATAATTAATCATTGACCTAATCTGATTTTTGAATACTCATTTGCCAAATTTGTCTTGGATCAACGTATTAAAATGTGTCGTTACGCGATACTAATGATTAACATAAATTAGTTATTTAATGCCATTACACGATACTCATCGGTATATATAAGTTTTCGGCCATGAAAAACACGTCACTCTACCACTAGATCGTAACTTCATTGAATAATCGTTTTAGTTAAGTATTCTAAGAAGTGTACAATAGTTTGTTTCTTTTTTATATTCCAGTAAGTTATTTCCTCCGTCCCACTAGAAACGACGTGTTTCCCTTACTGAACCGTCCCGTTAGAAACGACATATTTCCTAAAATGATAGAAATTGTGTGGACCACATTTAATTACTAAAAAGTCAAACAATCTACACCACATAACACCACTTTCTTAATTCCCGTGCCCAAAAGAAAACGTGTCGTTTCTAGTGGAACAGAAGGAATATTTCTTTTTAACATGACAAAATCATTGTGACACGTGATTTTGCTACTTGCTACTTTATATATGCAAGTTTTGTTGAGAAGGATTCAAGAAATAATAGAAAAATAGTAGCGAGAACAAGTCATTTAGTGAGAGAAACATGTAACACATAATATTACGATCATATTTACAAACACAATCTTCTGAATTGACTGAATAATCGCACAATGGTTAATGATTTTCGATGCACAATCATGCGATCAATAACATGCAATAATAACCAAAAATCATAAGATATAAACCCACATTTTGTTGCAAAAAAAAATAAAAAATAAAAAATCATGTAAGCAAATCCATAACAAGTAAAATTATACATAGATGAGTTACAAAATGGTAGTGTGCTTAAATTAATACAGTTAAACCTCGATAAAATAATATTCGATAAAGTAATAATCTCACTAAGATAATAATTTCTTCTGGTCCCGATATGGGTCAATGCACTAAAATAATGTTCGATAAAGTAATAACCTCATTAAATGAATATTTTTTTCTCTGCCCCAAGGTTATTACTTTATCGAGATTTAACTGTATGTCAAAAATTCAATATTGCTCGTAGGAGTTGGAAATACCAACCGATGATTTTCTGCACCTTGCAATTAGTAGTTCTAAGCAAAAACAAACACCCCTTTATCCGAACCGATCATCCTTTTTGCAGCAGTAGATCCAACTATTCTCTCAAGCTACAACACAAATACCAAACAAAATGATTGTAAATCTAAGATCTATCCTTCCAAGATTAATGATTTTCAAGATATATGATCGTTTCGATGAAGTAAAAAGGGTACCCGAAGATGATCCAAACGCGAAAATAACACCCTGCAGTTCATGTCGTCCGACTCTTCCAACAAGTTGACAATCTGCAGAATAACTTACAATCAGGACTGGATCCACAAAATACAATCAATGCCACTAAGAAATTGATAAATACCTCTGGGTAGAATTCTTTTCTCTCGGGCAAGGAGTATATTATTAAGTTTTTCACACCACGAATCTGTTTGAAGAGAGGAAGTAAGTAAAAAGATTCATGGAGAATAAAAGACAAGCATAGGACAGATGATTGACCTTGTATCTGTAATAGAAATGGGCTCTCTCAGAGTATAGCATAATTTTCTTTTCTCCTCTGAAAAACTCACCCCTCACACGAGATATCTCGTTTCGTTTTATATACCTACATACATGCATAACAAAGAATCATTTAAGTTTTAGGGAAGATTTTGTCAAGGGAGCATGTATAAATCAATTTATGCACGAGGCAGGTAAAGTTCATAAATACAAGAAAAGAGATGATGATTTTCTTACTCTCCAAACAAGCAGAAGGAAGCGGATTGAGATTTCAAGTAGTTCCTAAGTCGGACAAACTCGAAGTAAGAACTGACAAAAATCATCACCCCGTCCTGCAAAAGAAGAATACATAGAAAAGTCAGTGCTTTGGAATGGAAATTAAACCATATAATCATATACTTGTAGGGTCACATATTACCTGAACAGAATCTTTTATCTTTGGGAAGACCTGCAAAACAAAACCTACCCATATCAGGCTTCCCCATCTTTCATCATTTAAGAAGAAAACACATACCAAAAACTAACGTCGGGTGTTTTGCCTCTTTTATCCTCTATTATGCATCTGCTAATTCTATAATCAGATTCTACCATATTCCGTCCTACAAGGTCTCTCTCGATCAATAAAATGATAACTAGATTTTCCGTTCTAAGCATTTATATATCTCTTAGAGACGGCATTACGCATCTGTTTCAACTGTCAATCACTTGAGCAGTATGATTTTTCTTCAAAATGAAGGGCAAACAAGAATGATATTGTTTTGTACTACATAAAAAATACTTAGAACTGAAACATTACGGTGATACCTAGACAAACCTTTTCACATAAATATTTCAGACGAGCATTATCAGCTTCTGCTATTGATTCTATATCAAATCGCTCATAGATCTGCAAAATTAGTATATGAAATATTAGAACATGAAGTAACTAACTGGAGTGGCTATTATAACAATTATATATATCCGTGGCATGATAGAATATTAAGGCAAATGCAAATTTAGAAGGATATAAATACTATAGTCTATATCCAAGCTCAGCTTAGTCAATGTAATACCACAAACCTATATACAAGCCGTATGCTTCAGCAGAGTAGTACTCATAATAATTATACAAAATATTAATTTGCAGATTCACAAATGGTGATTGCCTTGATAAGATAATAACCTGACGCGCTTGAATTAATATTTTTGGAAGAACACCTTTATACGTGCACTCCAATTTGACCTGCAACAATTAACATTAGGATAAGGATCTTAACAGAGACTGAAAAAAACATCAATAACTACAAGCTGGAATACATAAGTAGCAGTTACAATAATGGCTGTCTGATGGACTTAAACTATTTTAATAAACTAATGCAGTCATAATCCACAAGTAATGCATATGGAAAATCGTGAGTATACTACTAGATTTCATTATTTGTTTATAGAGGACAAAAGTGGAGACCAAAATTTTCACATGGTCAACATGTCAATCAATTACATAGTCATGAATAAAAATCAGATAGTAGAAGTATTTGCAGAACAAACAGTTTGACTTTAGCAATCTATAAAATCCTTTGTAAAATATTTGTTTCAAAAAGCTCCATGGAACAAAATATATCAACAAATTTGGCCTTTTTAATTTGACACCCTAACGAGAATTAGTGCATTGTAGATAACCCACATACAGACTAGGGATTAAAAGAGCGATCTACAGTACTTCAAAGGAAAGAAATATGCCAGCAACGACCATGAAATCATACTTCCAACATTTATGCATGCTCCCAATATTTAAGTATGCTATTTCAGGATTTTCTAATTCCTATTATTAGAAAAATGGCAAAGTTGATTGAGTAGATATAATGTTGCAGGGACAATGCACTGTAAGCATTGTGAATTGCACCCTGAAACAAGGGGATATAGAGCAATTAAACTATTTCATATACACTTGGCTCATTGACGAATTACAATGAAAATAAAATGTGCAAACCTTTCCTCGGTAGTTAAGGCAATGCTGATTAAACAAAGCATTCATTTCTGCAAAAGTAACAACAAATATCTGTCATAAATATACTTAAAAATTAAAACCAAATTGGAAGAGCCATAATAGATATATTCTTAAATGTATTACCTGGATTTGTATGAGAACCTAAAAGTACTGTTTGCCGATAGAAACGTGATTGTCCATCTAGATACCTGAAAATGGAAGCTATTTAATTGCAGAAAATTGAACAAAAAAGCCAGTAAAATCGGCCATAAAAAAATGGAATAGTTGAGGCCCGTCTCTTAATTGATCGATTTGCCAATTATGAAATTCGACGTTACTTTTTTCATTTGTCTCAAGCTAGGACATGATGCTAATCTTAAGCATTTCCAATGCATCAAGAAATTGAAGGCAGGACAAATATAAACTAAATACATACCATGGCCTTAAGCGCATAACATCAGCTCCATGTTGCTTAGATGGTAGCTTATTCAATTGTTCAACAACTGTATTCACATGGGACCAATTCTGGAGAATATCATAGAATGAAATAGAGCAAATTATAGAATAGCGGCAATAAAACATGATATGATTGTACGACATTAGAGTATAACTTACAAACCTGCATCAACATAACATCTGCATGGTCGATGATTAAGATCTGCAAAAAACCCTCAATCAGCATATCATTTACATGGAAATTATTCTGCAAAATTAGCGCTGGACAACAACAAAATACTTACTTCTATGGAAGAAAGATAATCAACATCTTTTTCCTTTTCAACTTCTGCCTCCCCAATTTTCTGCGACATAAGAATTTAAGCAAAGAATCATATTATCTGCTAAACAGATACAGGTATAGAAATTAGGATTATATGACCATCAAGCAATAGGGAGACACCGCATAGAAACACAAAAGAAAAATGAAGCATCTAAAAGTTTGTCAGAGCATGGACTATTAGCAGCAGACGCCTAAAACATTAATATACCTTTAACTGCCTTTAAGAAAACTAATCAAGCCAAGAGGCTCGAGGATTCACTAACTTTATGGTTGGAAGAGTAATATTTGTTATAAGGAAATTCTTACGGTGATCAAGCCGAGAGGAGAAGCAATAATCATGTCTGAAGTATAGAAATCACCATATAATTTTATACCCCTACACAAAAAGGAAACAAAAAAGGAGTTACTCAACACTTCCTCAGCTTAGAAACCACTTCGACTTGTTGAATGTCAACATTATAATTCTTTTTAATACAATACTTACAATTTGCAGAGAACACACACCAAATATTTGAAGAGAAATCAAAGAAAAATGGCATCGTACTCAAACCACACACAAGAACAGGATATATAGATTACCTATTGGTATACTTTAAGCCTATCATGAAGTGATCACTGTCATCATGCTTGCCAAAAAGTGCTTGGAAGTCAGCAGGTTTCCCGGAGCTCCTGGATTTAGGGATCTCAAAATCATCATCTTCGTCTTTGCTCTCAGTGCTTCCTGAACCAAACTCCTCATAAAATCTTTCCAAATTATCCACGGTTGCCTGTAAAGGAAATGATATACATAATCTCTCCAGAACATAAATCTCACTCTAGCAATAGCACCTAAGAAAAAGCAGATATAAACTTTATATTATCGAGGTTTAAATTATAGCCAAACTGATTTCTTCACAAGAAAGTCAGCAATTGATCTTCAAGCAATGGGGTAAGAGAATAATTTTTTTATAGGAGAGAAAGTAAATGAGTTGAGCAGAATACCAGAAAATAAACACTATTACCTTATGCTTGGTCGGAGTCAACTGGATCAACCTCTTTACAACCCGTCGCATGATGCTCGCTAGAGGCAAAAGGATCAGAACCTGAAGAAAACAAGAATGAGAACAATAGAGGTTGTATCCAATGACACAAACATGTTAAGTAGTAAATGCAAAAGATTATTTTTCTGAAAGCAAGAAAAATCATGAAGCAAAATAATTACAGCATGTATCTATCGCCTCTAGTGTTATTTCCTTATAATCGTCTTGTTAACATTTATATATTGTGTAAATTAAGGATATGCATACAGCTACTATTCTTTCTCCTATCGTTTTCAACTTTCAAGTGATACTTATGCAAAAGGTAGTTTTTTGGTAGAAGACTTCACCCAAAAGTTTCTTCAATCTATTCTTCATTACTGTTGGCGAAACTAGCAACAAACTCTTAAAATTTTCCCCAAAACAGGAAAATACTAGCTTACACCTAAGTATGAAGTCCGGTTACATACTATATACTAGAAATTTATATTTTTCCGTTCAAAGATTTTTCACATGTAGTGAAAGCTTTACTTTAATCCGTTTAGGAACTTCAAGTAAACTAGGAAAACATGATGCATAACCATTAATCAAAGATAAAAACCACAGATCAGTCAACACATTTAAGCATTGTATTTCCATCCATGGATAGGAGATCAAGCCAGGATCAAAGAAAACATCATCCAATAAAAGCTACTATCATTAATTACGATAACTATTTCATAATCACAAGGCATGAGAACAGAAGAGTGTACCTTAGGACGAGTAAACCCACGATCTCGGTATGCATCATCATCAAAACTTGTGCTCTCAATGCTTTCCTGATTCTTAGCCAACTTCCTTTCATTTTTTAGAATAAGATCCCTGCTTTTAAATATGTGATTTAACTGCAAAATATAACCATTTCACAATAATTAAGGAAATAACAACGGAGAACAGTAGCAACAACATGAGTTTAACATTGCCCCATTAAGCACAAAGGTATTCAACTTGTATGGTTGAAAAATGTACACATTAATCAAAAGTAGAGCAGGTCAAAGATATACCGAATGCATGAGATACGCATCCATGATATTTGAATCTTCTTCCCATCCTTTGAGGTAAAAGGGCTTCTTGTTCAAGTGCATTATATCAAAATAGCTACTGCCTGTTAACATAAACCAAAAAAGCACAGATGGCATTAGGGACTCCTCCACTTTCATCATTTAAAGAGTTAAATCATGGAAACCACAGAAACATGTAATTTTAAGTGGAAGCTACAAAACACTACAAAGGAATTGGGCAGCCTGCTACAGCTGCTTTTGCCTCCCACAAACCCACTCCCCAACAAAAACAGGAGTCCAGATAACTTGAGATAACATGAAAAGGAATACATATTCAGAATAGTCAAAAGAACCCGAGCTTAATAGTATCCTGTGACAATCTAACAAGTTAAGGGAACACATATTTAGTTAGACAAACAACATGATATGGAAAACTTTAAAATAAAAAATAAAAAAACACTTCACATACCAGGGACAAAAATAGCTACCATATAAAATTGGTTATATTATATGTTCAACAAGGATTTAAGCTCATCCCATTTTCCTCTAGTAGAAAATTATAAAGCTTAGGTTTATGAGGAAGGCTTAGATTTAGTTCACTTACAGATTAAAAAGAATGACCTCCGTTTAGATTGCTGAGATTCGCTGCTTCCTGATGCCTTGCAGATTTCCAACCAATGCTTGTATAGCTTTGGCTTGAGACCATAATAAGATTTTGTTTCCAGATCCTATATATCAAATCTTTTTTGTGTTAAAAAAGAGTATCTGTTATCACATAGAGATATGATAGTGGAAAGGAGAAAAGAAAAGGCAGGAAAGACCTTAATAAAGCATTCTCCTGTTCCTCTCCAATGGCAATTTGACATGTTAAGAGCTGGCACCCTCCATGTATACTTCCATTTTCTTTCCAATAAAGAGTCCACCTTGGTAAATGCTAGTTTGTAAGTCAAATGATTGTCAAAGCTGCTGCATGTAAAAAATTTAGACTGTATGTTATTTAGGGATGACATACATAGCAAGCACCCAACAAAGCATTTGCATTTCTATTATTTATTGTTAAAGCAAACTCCATAAACTTAAACAAAAACGAAAATGCAACATAAGGCAAAGACGCCTCTTCTGTATTACCCACATATTTATTGTGCATAAAATACAATATATAACAAAAGAAGTATAAAACCCTCATGAGCATCTGAAATGTTGTGAAGAATTGCATACGGGAAAATGAATCATTAATGATCAGAAGAATACCTTACTATTGAAGATGCCTCTGAGAGGAGTTGATCATTTGCTACTGAGGTATCTTCTTCATCTGTGTCTGATATTGCATCATAACCATCACTCCCATCATCTTCACTCAGTTCAGCATGGCCTGGTTCCCTTCCAGCAATGGGCATAATATCATTTCCTAACTCGTTATTACCGTCATCATCATCATCGTCATCATCATCATCATTTTCTTCTAACTCGCTATTGGATTCTGGGTCACTATCTTCCTCTTCATCTGTGTCAGTTTTCCCTTGTCCTTCTTTTTGCCTACTCCGAAAGAGAATCATCAAAATGAAATAGATAAGAGCTAGAGCATCCAAAAAAAGTTTATCAATTGAAGGGAAAAAGTGGTTATAGTCCAAGACATACTCATGGCTGTACTCCAAAAACATTGAGATACTAAGACCTATCAAAAAATTGCAAAAGATTCACTAGTTGCTCGACTCTAAAATCGATGAGAAATATAGGACCTATTAACAATCTTTCTTAACCATGAGTTTTATATGCTCTGCAAAAACCATATGTTTTTATATATATATGTTTGTTTATGAGATCACATCATCTTTTAAACCTAACTATCAAAAAGCTTTGATATTCCACTTCCACGGCCTTCATCCTAACCATTTCAGTTCATCTAGGCCATGAGTATAAACTATACACAAAAAGCTTTTAAGAGTGTTTCGTTTACCTTCTTCTCAAAGCATCTGCAACTTGTACATTACGTGAACCCAATTTCTTTAATAGACTATCGTACTTCGACTGCTCTGTGTTCACAACTAAATCTGCTTCTTCGCCCTCAGAATGTTCATCATCCTGTTCCTCATATGACTTCCCTGCAGGCATACAAAGCCAAAATAGTTAACTAACACCATCAAGATACTACACAATCCAAAACCGGGAGAGAGAAGAGTTTTTTCAATCTCCGTATTTATAAAATTAAAAACAGAAAATACATAATCATTTTGTATCAACTTGCCTGATTCGTCATCCATGGTTGGAAGAGGCTTCTCGTATTTAGCACGCTTGTTTCCGTCGGCTTCATTTGTTCTTCTCATTCTCTTAAACCCTACTCCACAAAATTCATAACTCCAAATCAACCGCATAACAAATTAAATTATCTACATGGTTTAGCTTTTATATGCAATAATACCTCCATGTTTCCCCGTTTTCCTCCCTTTATCAGTTTTGGTGGTGAGTTTATCCTCTTGCCTGGTGTTACGAGGTCGTTTCCAAGTCCCCATTGTACGAGCGCAGTTCGCACCGGGGCTACGGCGGTGCGGTCGCGATTGGCTGCAACTTGCAAGTGGTGGTGTCACGGGGGTGGCAGGTTGGGGTGGTGAGTTAGGTCGTGAAGTTCCTGTCGCAGTGGTGTGAAGTTGCGGTTGCGTTCGCGGTGGTTCTGTTGCTGGCGCGACAATTCAGGAACCAGTATGCACGCGCCTGGGAGAGTGGGAGGGAGGATTTAGCTTGGGGATGCTACGGCAGTAGGCGGCGGTGGAGCGGCAACCGGAGAGACGGTGGAGCGGCGGCAAATTGAAATCTATTTATTTACTTTATGTTGGGATTTTATTACGAGTATTGTGACTGGGCCATCTTAAGAAACATATTTTTATTAATTATATGAGTAAGTTGGGCTTTCACAAATAAGTTAGGCCCAATAATTATAGGGGTCAACTGGGCTAATGCAAACATTTTAGGCCCAAACCGACTGCTGCATAGGTTTTATGTTTAATTAATTATTCAATTCGTTTTACAGTTTCTAGCTCTCTAAATAATAAGTTCATTTATATACATTTAGAAAAAAAATTATTCTAAATAAATAGATTACTTTAAAGTTATTTTCACAGGTTGATATTATTAACTTATGGAAAATTTCCATATTGAATCCTGAAAACTACATTTCTAAAATTATACTTTTTTTGCCTATATAAATTATTATTATTTCATGTATCTAAATGTAATTAACTTATTAAATTTAAGTAATTATACTATTCCCTTCGTCCCACAAATAATATCCCCTTTCTGAAAATAGTAAATTATAATACACTTTATTCATTTTATTTAAGGAGTCCACCATCTCTACTCACATCCAACAACTCTCTTAAATTCCCGTGTCCAAAAGAAAATGGACATTATTTATGGGATGGAGGGAATTATTATATAATTAATTAAGTTATTTTCTCTAACGGACTTTTAATCTATTTTGCTACTCTATCACCAATTATGAATACTAAAAAAAATGTATTTTTTTTCATGACAAAGATGGCCCGCAACTGCTATATGCATACTGGAACTCCACCATGGCTTGCAAATTAAAAATAATCATAAATGACAGATTCACGCATATCAACGTTAGTGAAATTCGAACATGTTATCTTTGACCACAAAACATATACTTCAACCATCAAGGGTGGCCCGCAACTGCTATATGCATACTGGAACTCCACCATGGCTTGCAAATTAAAAATAATCATAAATGACAGATTCACGCATATCAACGTTAGTGAAATTCGAACATGTTATCTTTGACCACAAAACATATACTTCAACCATCAAGGGTGGCCCGCAACTGCTATATGCATACTGGAACTCCACCATGGCTTGCAAATTAAAAATAATCATAAATGACAGATTCACGCACATCGACGTTAGTTAAATTCTTTGCCAATTCACAAAATTGCATTTATTCATGAGGCTCAACTTCCGTGTAGCTTAAATGTAAGAGAAAACTCATTCTCCCTTGGTCCAAAATTGACTAGCATTATGCAGATTCTTTCAAACACTAGTCAGTAAAACAAGAACAGTCGAAAGAAGTGATCTTTTGAGCCGTTGAAGTCTGTAACGGACGGGTTGTTGATTCCTACTCGTAATCAAAATCGCCATCATCATCGAGCTCAATGTCACTACCACTAGATCCACCAAGAATGGAGAGGAAAAGCAGTACAGCAACAACTTGAGTGGCAAGAAAGTATTTCGCTCTTCGCTTGAACTTCTTCTCTTCTTCCGTTTTCTCCCTCGTAGGTTTGGCCTTTGGATTTGACCCTACATTTATTGGAAATGGGATTGACTCAAGAAACTTGCAGAAATATACTAATATTGATCTGACATAGAGAATGTGTAATTAAGAGTGTATCAAAGGATAGTTATGCAGTTAAAGTGACTCACTCCAATGTGAAGGGCCTCGCTTGGAAGATGATGATGGAGAGGGATCTGACTGGGGAAATGAACTGGCATCTATGTACTGCGTTTTTAAATTCTCAGCATAACTCACGAGATTAGCATGGCCCAAGAGCTTGCTTCTTAGAACAGATGTTTCCTATAAGGTAAGAACACATGAAAACTGTATTTCAGATAAACGATGAGCATGCTTGTAGATGAAGCAAACTCTGAAGCAGCTAAATTGATGGAATTGAGAAACATAATGTTGTGAATGGATAAAGAGTGAGCATGCTTCTTAGTCAATTTAACATGCAAGTTCAGATGTTCTAAACCGATAATATATACGCTGTCATGCTGGTATTCATCTCTCTCCAGTTTAGAAATTTCTTGAACTTTTCAACTTATTTAGCAGAACGGTTTCAATTCTTCCAGGGTCTGGTAGATATATAAAAAGACAATAGTTGGTTCCTTTTCAATCATAAATTTGGAGTGCTAGATATAAGTGTTCCGTAGCAAATTGCATAGTGTTGAGAGGATATAAACTGGAGTAAGGGAGTTGAAAGACAATTCCTGCGAATTGTGAAAGCTAAAGGATTGTTGATATTAATTACTGAACATGAACACTAATTGTTTGAACTCTCAATCATGCATTCTACTACAGTGCAGATGCATTTGAAATAGGTCGATATGAGGCAAACCACACGAATACCCATATCATTTTATTTTTCTCGATTTGTTCATTATCATTTATTGTTGTTCACTAGTGTTAAGAAAAATGCACAGTTAGATTCCGGGCCACTGGCAGACAACACTATTTGTATCATCACAACATGCTCAAAAGAAGTTTGTAAGAAAGTGCTTTATGTTCAAGGACAACTAAGAAGTTTCCATGCATGGAATCACCACAAGAAAAATAGGCCAAATTGAGTAACATAACTCTCATCAAACAGAAATCTCCAACGAATAATAATGGTTCAAATATAACTATTAGAAGTACTCACAGGTAAAGCAAGAAGAATAAACAGAGCATGCCCAACAAAAACTGCATCCAGACTTGTTGGCCTGCATTGAGATTATTTCGTTAGGCAGCAGGTTAAAAAGCAAAGAAAACCATCTCAAAAAACTGCTGCCATTCAGGTTTACAGAGCAGAGAAATAACCTGTCTCCAAAGAAAAAGGACTGTTCCCCTAACCTAGCTGATAAAGCAGCATATGCCGTCCAGGCTCTTCTATATATCTGAATGAAAATAACAGTACCACAGGTAATGCTTGCACAAAATGCATATATACGAGCTCAGCATTCATGTAGATACATGTGAAAAAACTAACAGTAAAAGATTTACTAATAAGCCTCTCTGTTCATTCATTGTGTGGACATGTGTACATGCTGAGAACCCAGACGGGATAAGTCAAATGAAAAAGATTAGGTCTTGATCCAATGGCGGACGCAGAATTTATAGTAAGGGGAGACAACAATTACAACACGCAAAATAACATATAAAGTATTATAACAAAATATACAGTACAATTAGTCCATAAAAAAAAACTGATCTATAATTAGTCTCGACGGTTTGTCATATTCTAAGATTTTTCAATAATAGCTTCATGGTTACACGACTACATATATCTTTATCAATATAAACCACCACATTAATCTTTTGAATATTTTTTTCCCTTTTACCAAGTGCAATTCGAAAACCTAATAGGGATATATTCGAAAACCTAATAGGAATATAAGTTGAATGAAGAAGATTAGGTCTTGATGACTTGATCTACAGAACCCGAAGCTTGTTACACTTAGCAAATTTCATTTGTAGAAAGCATCAAGTGCGCAAACTGGCATTTACACACAAAAGAAGTGCACATGTAAATAGAAGAAAGCGACTTTAAGCCATAATCTTTTCCGAAACTAGACACACAAAATTAAGCCGATGAGGAATAAATGCAAACAAAAAGTACCTCCTCTTCTCTTCTTTCAGCATTCTCGGATGTTATACCGAGTAATTTCTTTACTGCATAAACTTGCTTATAGTACAGAATCTTTCCTATAGGCCAAGCCAGATCAGAGTAATAAATCTTGTGAGCTGACTTGCCGTCAGAACCCACCCATAGTTCATACAATGCAGCATCAGCAAGCCACGACTCAACCATGACCTTCAATGATACCCATTCAGGTACACCGCTGACGTCAGCGTCCAAATCAACAATTCCATCTTCCTTCAATTTCTGAAGGACCCCACCACCCTCATTGTTATATGCAACATAATCACCAGACTCAACGAAGGGTATCTGATCTGGTCGAGATACAATCCACGTACATTATTACTATTCTAGATACTCAAATCTTAATTAGCAGCAGCCAGTCATAATTAGCTAATAAAAGTTCCGAAGCAAAAACTGCAGCATAAATTCAAAGGAAAAAATAAATTGACAAAGTAAAATAAAAAAGAAGAAGAAGAATTACCGGAATCGGGATGAATGAGATTGAATTCCAAATTAAATTGAATCTTGGCGAATTTAAGGTAAATGTAAACCGGCAGACAGCTGGGGCAAGCGGTGGGCAGCGAGAAACAAGGCTTTCTTGCCACGAGTGTCAGCGGCTCTCTTTCGCCTCTTCCATCTGCCATAACTCCGGAGATTAACTAAGAACGCGAAGATTGCTGGAACTGCAAGCTGAAATAATGAATTTGACTGATAAACCCTAGCAAGAGGTTTTCCCTTTTGCTTAATTTCAAATTGGGGGGCTCCTATTTTTTACCTTTCTTTACTCCTAAATATTGATCTCGCTGTTAATTTGTGAGAAAAGTTTGGCTTATTTATGTTCGAAAAAGATTTTATATGACATAATTTTTATACAGTTTCGTGTTAAAAAATTTATATGATACAAATTTGTATTATAATTATAAATAGTTTTGCAAGCAAATATGAATGTACGGTTTGGGTTAGAAAAGCTTTTTTCTTTTCCTATATTTCAAATTATTAGATAATTGATAATACCTCAATTTCATTATTTATGTTTCTATTCTTTTTGGTACAGAAATTAAGAGAGTAAGTGATAAATTACGAGAGATGGTAGATGCTAAGCAGCTAAAGTACGAGAGATGGGTAGATGCTAAGCAGCTAAAGTACGAGAGATTGGTAGGTGATAAAGTAAAAAAGAAAATATGAGTGCGAGTAAATGATAAAGTAAGAGAGATAAAACAATAAAGTAAGAGAGAGGATAATAGTTATTTTTCCAAATTGAAACGTGGGTCAGAAATAGTGACGTCCATTTTGGGAAAGTGATATAGAATTAGTGGAACGAGTGTAGTACTTCATCCGTTCCACTATAAACAACATATTTCTTTTGTGCGCGGGATCAATAAAGTGGTGTTATGTGGTTTAATAATTAATATTGGTCCACACAATATTTACTATTTTACGAAATACATTATTTCTAGTGGGATAATTCAATAAGGAAAACGCGTTGTTTCTAGTGGGATGAAAGGGGTACTACTTTTTAAGGAAAAGAATATTGCATCAAACCAGTAAAAATAGATTTTATAATACCACCAGTAGCCACAAGATTCATCGACAGTAAAAATGTTATAAGCCCACTTGGTATGATGCATACATAAACAATAGTGGTCAATTTGTTTGCCCAACAAGTTTGCATAACCAAACTGGTCACTATAATTTATTTAATTAATAAAATGTAAATACTTTAATTTGTCGCATGCTTATACTTGCAAAATAACAACACAAAAAATTAATAAATAGATTAAATCTTCTAGGCCCCGTCTTTTTTTTTCTTTCTAATTATAAGAAAATCAACGACTATTATTTAAAGTGCACATTGAATAAATCTCATTATTATGTAATAGCATGCAAACTACTTAGACAATAAATGACAGACTCACCATTTATAAAATTAAACTCATAACCTTCAGCTATAACACAAACCTTTATTACATCAAAACCCGTAAAGAGTTCTATAAATCATGCTAATTTTCTTCATAATCTTTTTCTGTAAAATCTGTAACTTTTATTAACCTTTTCTTTACACACTTGATGTATGTAGAGTTTTAGACTATTTTGCTCAAATAATATTTCCTGAAGACATAAACAAATACTCCCTTCGTCCTATTTGAAGCGACGTATTTTTCTTTTCGGAGTGTCCCATTTGAAACAACGCGTTTCCTAAAAAAGAAATAACTTTCCAAAAAAGATACATAAATTATCTTCTACTTTATCATTTCTCTCTACTACTTTATCATTTTTTTATCATTTCTCTCTCATACTTTATCATTTCTCTCTCATATTTTATTATTTACTTTCTCACAATCTCACTCATTTTCTTTCTCTTACTTTATTATTTATCCATCTCTCATGCTGTATCATCCATTTTCTTAATTTCTGCACCGAAAAGAAACGTGTCGCTGGATGGAGGGAATATTACATATACATATAATGTTTAAATTAAAGATTAGATTATCAAATTAGTCTCACTTGTTGACCGAGTATTAGCTCAAGTACATTTTAAAATTCAATTAGTCCATGTTCATGAATCACTATTCAAAGAAATCTTTATCGAGTAAATTTTTCAAGAGCATTATAAATAGTCAAACATTTTTATGATATCTAAATTCAGATAGCAAGCATAAATAAAAAGAAGCTGTTGGATAAAATAATGTAAAAATAGATTTAATTATGTTATTCACACAAAAAAATATTATACAAATTTAGGTAACATTATTTTTTTTGGATGACGAGGGTAACCTGTAACTGTTATCGAAGTGCGCATTAGGTAACACTTGTTATATATATATATATATATATATATATATATATATATATATATGTCGTTGACATTTCAAAGTCAAGGTATACCAGTAAACTGTAAATTTATATCCATCATGAATATTATTAATAATTAATAAAATAACGGCACTATCACTATTGTTGGATAACAAATATATCTAACTCTTGCTGATCTCTTGCAAAGAATAATTATTACAACATAATCAAGACTCGGTCCAGCTTCGCCGCGTTATGACTATAAACCCTAAAACCTCTCTAGCTTAATTATATTTATATTACCACGAACACCATAATAAGTGTTTAATAGCATGCACTTACTCTTAGCATATAGTTAATAAATATATTAATATTAGATGAATATGTTATATGTGATTAAGGGGTGTTTGCAAATGCTTATATTAAATACTTATCTGCCAATTGACAATAATTTTTTTCTTAAACACGATGATTTTGGTGCTTAAATAATCATAATTTTTGAAACTACCAAATATACGTGGCTTTTATTATTCTTTCAAAACACTCAAATTTTACTTTAAAAAAATATATTTTTCAACTTTAATCAAAAATAAATACATGGATTAGAAATTAATTTTACGGGTTAAAATTACTTATCTCCTCTTTCCTAGTTTATCATATTCTCTCTCATTATATCACTCATCTTCTCTCTCCTACTTTATCATCTACTTTCTTAATAACTGTGCCGAAAAGAAATGAGCTACTAATAGCGGAACAGATGGACTATTATATAAGTGCGATTAAAAATCCCACACATTAATCGAAAAATACAAAGTGATTAGTTTTATATAATATATTTTCACGTACCCGAAAACACATTACAACAAAATCAATGAAGATTAAGAAGAAAAACATAATGGTGTTTTATTCTCCGACCCACACAAAACAGATGTACGGGGAGGTTTAAATTAACACACACGATACATCCACACCATCGAGACAAAATCCAAGGAAGAATAAGAAAGAAGAAGCAGCAGCATGGAAAATAAACACACACATAAGTTCGCGACTTAACGGACGTTAATTAATTCGGACGGAGACAGCGAGGGAGGGCACTCCTCGGTTTGGAGAAGAAGATCCGACGCTTGATATCTCCTCGGACCGGCGTCACGAACGGCCGGGATGCCTTGATCTTCCTCAGCTTGTCGGAAAGTGAGGTGCCTTTGAGCTCGCATGGTGATGCTCCGCTATAATGAGACATGGCGGTTGAAGTGTTTCTCTCACTAGATCTAGGAGAGAGAGAGGGACTAGTTAGTAACTGATTCCGTTAGGAATTCGAAAACCGTTGATTTATAAGTGAGGCAGGGGAGCAGAGTCGCAGAGATGCGTTTACTGTAGAAGGACGCGGGGAGAAATTCGAAAACGCGGTGCGGATTCTGTCCACGTGGCGTCGTGCGATAGGGCGGGGAGGAGTGAGAGTTAGTGTACGGGGAGAGTAAGACTTTGTCTATTACGAACTCGTCAAACGAATGGTGGTGTTTGTGGGAGTGAGCGAGATTGACGGAAATAGACACTGTACGGCTGAACTAAGAGGTGTTAGGGTAAGGGTGTTATGGGGAATACAGAGTTCTCGGTAAAATTTGATAGGTTTGGGATACAATTCAGAAGAAATACGGGCCAACTGCAGCCTTAAGTAATTTATTACTACTATATATAATCCAAATTATCATTAGTGTTTGCATTTCTGATATTATTATTATTATTATTATTATTATTATTATTATTATTATTATTATTGTTGTTGTTGTTGTTGTTGTGATGATGATTTTAACATAATTTGGGTTTTAGATATGATCCAATCAAATTGGTCGAGATAACGAACCAAAACCCTAAATTAATGAATTTAGCAAATTGAAATTCACATCTGGTTTGCTTCGGACCAAAAATCATTCAATTAAAGCAGCAGTGGTTTTTCATAGTATGTGGACAAGTTAAACTACAAACTTCAAAACATAATTGTCTTATACATAATATTATTAGAAAACTAAAAATCATACTTTGATCTTGTGCGTTTTTTTTTTTTTTTTTTTTTTTTTTTTTTTTTTTTTTTTATGACGGGGAACCCGCAGAACACAAAATGCATCCAACTAAGTAGTGTAAACAACAAAACCTATTTCGCTTTGCGACTGAGAATCGACTCAGCAAAGCTTCGTTGCCTGCAAATATACAGAGTAGAGAAACATGTAAGGTTAAGATTCTACGTTGATTTTATCATCTCTATGAAGTACTCCCTCTGTCCCACTAAAATTTGCCATATTTTCATATTGGGACATCACATTAAAAGTGGACACTTTTCGAATTTGACAAATAATTACAATCATCTCTCATACTTTATCATATACCTCTCTCTCTCTCATACTTTATCAGTTATTCTCTTAATTTCCATGCCGAAAGGAATGTGACCACAAACAGTGGCGTAGGGAGGGGATGGGCAGTGGGGGCCATTGCCCCCACTGGACTAAGAAATTTATTAACTACGTAACTTAGAACATGATGTTTTTTTGGCTGCGTGGTTAAGAGCTATAGTATAATGTAGGAGATCGAAGGTTCAATTTCCATTCTATAAAGCTCAATTCTTTTTTGTTTATATCTATTTCTTTTATTTTTGCTTCTTTATTTCCCTTTTTCTTTTTATCTCTTCATTTTTAGCTAAAATGTCTAAAACTTCAAAGGTATATGGCGTGCGTTTAATAAACTCTCTTTCTTTTATTTTTATCTCCCCTTTTCTGTCTCACTTCATTTTCTTTTCATCTCTTCTTTTTAGTTAAAATGTATAAAAATTCGAAATATTATAGTGTTTATGTTTTATAAAATATGCTCATTTTTTAAATAACTGTGCGATTTGTATTTTTTTTTTCAACATACAATAGAGGGTGCGATGGGTTAGTAGTTGGCCCCCACTGACTCGAAAGTCTGGCTACGCCACTGACCACAAATAGTGGGACGGAATGAGTATTCAAGTCGAGCAAACCCAGAAGGAAGGTATCAAGCTTACTTGCTCTCGCGATGCTTGGGGCTCGGGAGAGAAAATTTGAAATATCCATCCCACGGCACCTTTTTCAGGCCAGCTCGAACAGAAATGAGGTCTCTTACCCTAGAGGAAACGCCGAATTCGTTACATTTCCATATTTGCGGTTTTGTTATAATATTGATATGCATTGACAAAATGGTACGTACAAACCTTTCTGCAAATTCAATTGGTGTTTCCTTTGGTTTGATATTTTGAGGCTCGAGGTACCACACATCACAAACAACAGCCCATGATGTCATAAGCTGTAAGAAGTGCATTGTGATGGACTGTCTGCAAACAACGTATCAGTCATGTGTTCAACAGATGAAACTTAGTTTTCTAGCCGCCGACAACAACTTACTTTCGGCTATTCCAGAAGGCGTCCGCAAAAATCTTGTTATACTTGATTGCAATTGGACAAACAGTAGAGCTAGTTTCAAATGCACCCTAAACCACAATAAGGCAACCGTCAGTGTTCAATCCTTGTTAGGGTCGATTTAAGTTAATAATATATATGTCAAAACCAACTTATCTTACTTTACCAGTAACTACTAGAACTTTACTACCTGCATGCAATGAGTAATACCTTCTTAAACATCACAGTGTAGTGATTGTTCACACAAGTCCCTTCTGGGAAAACAAGAAGAGGATTGTTATCAGCTCCACGGACATGTTCTCTTAACCTGAAAATTTTCCAAAATAAAAGTTAAGACATACCAAAACAAGGAAAAATAATACTTTCTCTGTCTCATTCCAATTGTCCAGTTTCTTTTCGGCACGAAAATTAAAAAAGTTATTGTGTCTGAATAAGTAATGAAGTAGTGGGATTCATTAGATCTATTAGAATAATAGTTTACTTAAAAAGTAAAGTGGACAATTGGAGTGAGATGACGGGAATAGAAAAGAAAATACATTTCATCCTTTTATAATAAAGCGTACTTTCTTGCAATATTTTCGCGATCCTTGGACTCTGAGCGGTCGAACCAACTACACCCTTGACTTTCTAGAACAGTACTCTGCAAAAATCCTTATGCGGAAAAGAAAACAAGATAAGTACACATTATATAAAAGTGAAAATAGCGAACATAAAAAAAAAAGAAAAAAAAAAGAAAAAAAGTATACATTTACCCTGTACGCACTAAAGGTAGCGGCTGCGGGTTCCTCGTCATAAAAAAAAAATAGCAAACATAAGTAACCCTAGTAGAATTGTAGAAACGTACCAACCCATCCAGTATGCTTCTGCATAATTACTGCAAATGCAGTCATTTGCTCCAAAACAATGAAGTCAATCAAGGATGTGTGATTAGCAACAAAAACCTGCAAATAAATAACTAAAAATTTATACACCCATAAATATGAGCTTATGATCTAAACTCATATCGTAGTCCACCTGGTTAGGCCGCATGGTAGGACGTGGACCATGGTACTTGACAACTCCAGTCCACGATGCGACGAAGACTCTGCAAAGCAACTCCACAAGACCTCTCTGCCTAGGAAGAAAAGTTGATGAATTGGAAGATTCTTAAACTCATACGAAGAATGAGTCCAACCAAGAATTATACTACCTCCGTCCCACTATTGTTGGTCACTTTTCTTGATTAGGACAGTCCCATTAATAATGGCCACTTTGTTATATTTGGCAAATAATTATCCGCCTCCCTCCTAGTTTATCTTCTTATCTTTCTTATTTTATTAATCTTTCTTACTTTATCCCTACGTCCCGCTTGATTTGTCGTTTATCTTCTTATTTTTCTTACTTTATTCCTCCGTCCCGCTTGACTTGTCTTGTTTTTTTGTTTGATATTATTTCTTAAAATATAAAATAATTACTACACAAACTCCCACTCACTTATCTACACACTTAATCTCCGTGCCGAAAAAGACGAAGATTGTATCATTTACTCTCACACATCTTCTCTCTCATATTTTATTATCTTATGAAATTGCTCAATGTACTTTATCACTGCTTAGTGGCGGAAGATAAAAAGTTAATTTCTAATTACAACTAAATCCTCCATTTTTTTCTTTCTAAAAAAATTGGAGCAAAAATGCAAAATAACTATTCATCAATGACTTTAGTAATTCACGGGCCGAAAAGAAAGAAGAAAATGATTGAGCACACCTCTAATCTTTTTCTCAGGTTGTCATGCCCTTTCAACAGGTAATGCACAGGAAAATAGCAAGCGAAGAATAAAATCAATGCTATTATCAGCACCATTACCCTACATTAAAGTGAAATAACATCAAATATATTTTTACTTTTCTCCCGGCTGAAAAGGCAAGAAGCTCACCTTACTGGGAAGAGAATCATATATCTGACAACAACTCCCAGGCACCACAGAGGAAACAAGTATAGATTCCAGTTCCATGGCTCGGGGGAATTCGACTTGAAGCATCTAGTGAAAGAGTCCTGCCGTGCAACAAGAATGAGAAACAATAATAATCATCTCTAGCAGCTGCAGGTTAACCTCATTATATATATATATATATATATATATATATATATATAGAGGATATGGTTCTCATGGGAACTAATTCCTATATGAAAACTAATAACTATTATATATCATAAATCCTAATTTAATCTATGGTCAAAATTAATCCAACAAATCCTAATTTCTAATTATCATATTAGTGATAATGATATATTTGTCTAATGTATTAAAAACCATATTAGGAAATCTCGTGAATATAGGAATAGTTTCAATTTTTTAGTGCATAATTTATTAGGAAATATAGGAAATCTCGTGAATATAGGAAATCTTTTAGTGAGAATAGTCTAGGAATATAGAAAATCTCGTGAATATAGGAATATATTTATCTAATGTATTAAAAACCATATTAGGAAATCTCGTGAATATAGGAAGTCTGCGTAGTACTTGGAATAGATAATATTGATCAAATATGAATTATTTATTAATATGCATAATTTATAGAATTTGATTCAATAATAATTTTAACTTTGTTTCTGCAATAATAATTTCGCATGTTTATGCATAATTTGGTATATATACATGCATGACGTTTATGTATAATTTTTTACATACACAAACATTACAATTTTATAATGTATTGTGCATTAATTTTGTCACATTTTATATATCGATTTAAACATGTACATATTATAATTGATGCATCACCGTATTTGGAATTATGCATATATACATTTAAATTAATGCATCAAAGTATTGGATTTCAAAATCTATTGAGCAATTGAAAAACTCCTCTTAAATTTCAAAAATTTATGGTAAATCTATTGATGTATAATGGTATACTGTTTAATGCATTACTATATATTTTTTTATGCATATTTTAATAATTAATGTAGCATAAATTAGGCATAATATTATAATTAATTACTATTATTAATTAATAAAATAATATTAATAATTAGTAAACTGAATATGGCAAGATATTTAATAACACAAAAAATTATTATTTTTATAATAGCAAAAAAAGAGCAGTAAAAATAAAAGAAAAATGGGACGTGATTAGTTTCTTTAATAACACATGATTAGTTTCTTTACTTATGTAGTATAAATAAGGAATTTCAATATCTCAACTTAAATAATGGGACGTGACATAAACGGATGTAATAAATCAGATGCATAAAGAAATTACTAGAATACCCTTTTAGAATTGATTTTAATTGAAAATATCAAATTAAATGAAAAGAATCTATAGTTATTAATTCAGTGAGATCTATGGACCAAATTAATTCTTATTTGAGGTTCTTATTTGAACTATTTCCTATATATATATATATATATATATAAATAATAATAATAATAATAATAATAACCGCCATAAAACTAAACTCAGAAAGGGAACATACATCGACAATGGCGCTAGCTGCCTCGGTTAGAGTCGGAGAAATATCGAGCAAATCACGCCTAATATCGATGCAACACAATAGGTCAGAATAGGCCGCATATCTTCAAATCATAACATGCAAATTAAAAATAAAAAATAAAATTAAAATAAAAAATGGGGAAAGCGAATTACAGGCGGAACTGGGCGTGCGGCTCTTGAATGGATCCGAATGGAAGATAGTCGTGGATATTAAGGCGATCCAAATCCATGTTTAAGATCACTGGATATTGCTAGGGATATGCGTGATTTTTTAAGAAGAGACAAATTCGTGAAACGTTTTGTACCAAATATATAGGCGATACAGAAGATAGACACAAAAATAAGGGAAAATATCTGCTACTATCTTCTACCTTTATAGTATCATGTTCACTCAGCCCCGGCGGTTCCAAAAGCCCGCTAAATTAAAAATATATATATATATTTTTATACATATATTTAATTATTTAAATTTTTTAAAGTATTTTTAGAGGTATTATTTCAAAAAAAATATAGATACAAATACAAAAATAAATTAAATTATGCATGATAATAGATTGGAAAATAATTTTTTTAATACTCCCTTCGCCCTATTAAACTTGTCTTAGTGAGTTCCGGCAAAAAGATTAAGAAAGTGGGTAGAAATGAATAATTGTGTAGTTAGAAATGAATAAAATTTAATTATAATTATATTTTAATATATTAGTTAGTAATTTTATAAAAAGTATTTTATTTATTATTTATAAATTCTTCAAGTTTAATGAAATAATAATTATTAAAACTAAATATAATTGAATATAAATTAATTAAAGTAGTAGGTTTTGAGGATTTCGTTCGACTTTTAAATTAATATTTTTCTATTTTTATTTAATGATAATTATTTTTTAGCTACGTAATCATTAAAATTTTATAAAAATGTACTATGAATTTATGCAAATAAGTAGTAATATTTAAAGTTTAATAATATGATATGTTTATGCTAATATGATATACTTAAATTTTTATAATATAAATTAATTTAATTTAATATTTTGTAATACTGAAATCGAAATTATAATGCAAAAAAAATCTCAATTTTATGTATTTATTTATTATAAATTATAATTGTTTAATAACATTGAGGGTAAAACATATATTTTATTTAAAAACTGAAATAAACTATTGATATCAACAGTTTTTCAAACACCATTTTTCCCACTTTTAGCAGCTTTCAATATTTCTTTCCAAACACCTAAAAATTCTCAAATCAACAGCTTTCAACTGTTTTTAATAATTTTCAACACTTATCAATAAGCTTCAGGAACTTCAAACACCCACTTAGTGATATTTAGAAATATTATATTATTTATCTACTATATTCCTTGTTATTTATTCGAAAAATATTATAGTATAACAACCTATTTTGATGACGCCTACATATGATTGGATGGAGATTCAAGAAGTTATTCAAATGATTAATAAGTATTGATTTATTTCAATTCTTATACTAGTATATCTTAAATTACTTTTGCAACCTTATCAAAATAGATGTTCAACTTTCAAATTTTAAACTTCCACTAAAGTTAGTGTACTTAATATATAATTTTTAATATTTTTCAAAGCTAGTTGTTATATTCACACTAATCTTAACTTAAGAGTAAGATGATAAATTCAAAATTTTCGGGGGATAAACTCGAAAATCAACGTGGAATAAAGATCTAAATTCAAAATTAATAAAGGCTGGTTGTAGTAATACACGAAAGATCTAGGGGGTAGGGGGGTCGCACCCACCCGCTCGTCTTTGGATCCGCCTCTGCTAGTGTTATTATCCACTATAAAATAAACCAAAACTAGCATTAGTCTGTAGATTTTTACCCTAATTCCAAGTGAAGAGACCTTAAACTATGGTCTTACTGTAAAAACTTCTTCACATTGGAAAAACCTCAAACCTTGCGCGTTTGAACATTGTAAAGTTACTTAGGACTATAACTAAGTTGATGTCTATCATGTGTATAGATTGATTGAATTTATTCAATATAATACAAATATGATATGTTTTTTTCTTAAAATGAAATAACTTTCTAAAATATTAGTAATAAATTATCTCTCTCTCTCCTACTTTTTTATTTATTTATCTTACTTTATCATTTTTCTCTCTTACTTTATCATTTATTCTCTTACACACTCATTTATTTTCTCTCTTACTTTATTATTTACCCATCTCTCATACTTTATCATCAACTTGTTAAATGAAACAAAAGGAGTAGTTAACTAGACCTAACATGACACCTAATTTATTAATAGGATTGTGACACCTAACTAGAAGGATTGCGTGATTATTGAGATATAGTTATACAGTATTGTAGGATGGGCGTCACCCACAATTTATGCATTAGATGTTAATGCCATGTACTCTATTATTTCATTATAAATTTCTTAATTTTCTTCACGGAAATTAAGAGAGTTGTGTTTTATGGTATATATTGTTTGATTTTTTAGTAATTAAATTTTCTTTATGAAAATTGTATTCACACATTCTTTGCCTTTTTAGAATGAGTTATTAATATTAGAATGGGAGAAAATCATTTTTGGCCCGTTATATTGGCGCCCGATTCACTTTGACCCATTATCCGTTAATTTGGCAAATTATCCATTTTTAGTCCGTTTCACAAAATTGGCCAAATTTGTTCAATTTTGGTCCGTTATGTAAATAAAAAAAAATTAAAATCTTATTTTTAATATTATAATATATTTGTAATATTAATTTTCATCTCTTTATAGTATAAAAGTCCAACTTTAACCTATTACGTTTAAAAAAGATCCAAAAATGAGGTTGATTATTTTTCTTAATATGTATTTTTAAGATTTTCTTAATTATTCGGGTCTATCTCCGGGACGAATTTTCTATTTTACTTATGCTATTTGTCGAATAATTTTAGAAAATCTTGTTCGGAGATAGACCCGAATAATTAAAAAAACTCTAAAATAAAAAATATAAAAAAAGAATCAACCCCCTTTTTTTAAATATAATGGGTTAAAACTGGACATTTATAATATAAAAAAGATGAAAATTGATATTACAAATGTATTATAATATTAAAAATCTATTTTTAAAATTATTTTTATTAACTCGGCGGACCAAAATTTGACAAATTTGGTCAATTTTGTAAAACAGACTAAAAAGGGACAATTTACCAAATTAACGGACTAAAATTGAACTCAATCAAAATAGCGGACCAAAGTGAATCGGGTGCCAATATAATGAGTCAAAAATGATTTTATCCCATATTGGAATGTACCAATTAAGAAAATGAATTATTTATAGTAGAATAAAGAGAGTATATAAAATAAACCAACAAAGTTAATATTAACAATTATCTGGCGAAATATGTCATTTATAATTATTTTTAAAGAAATGCATAGATAATTCAATGTTATGCACCATCAAGGTTGATGGGACCCACATGGCCATGTTCCCTCGATCCACCCCTAGATATATTTTCAACTTTTATGCTAAATAATCAAATTTATAGGGCTGGTTCATTTATTCCTCTTTAAAGATAATTTGAATAATTTGAAATAGACTAGCGATATAAATGCAACTAATTAATGAGTTTGTCAAATATTTATAAAAATAGCTAGTGATGCTGATGCCCACCAAATACTGTATGTTTTTATTTTAAAAAAAATATAAATCCAACTGTCACAAAAATCATAAACTATATAATTGATCACATATTTCAGGTTTTAAGGAAAAGAAAAATGAAAATTCCACTTGACACGCGATGTGAGTTTGTCACCTTATCACCTTAAGGGTGGTTTAACTCTCTTATGTGGTTTGCAGGCTATTGCACATGAGCGAGGTTTACCATGTGCGCACGGTAGCAGCTACGGGTTCCTTGTCATAAAAAAAAAAGAAAAATGAAAAATGAACCAAATAAATAAGTAAATGATAATAATTTTTAGTTATACTAAAGGATTCAGTTGACTCAGATTAGACAACGCTTTTATCCTCTCTCTCTCTCTCCCAAGAATTAAACAAAAGAGCATGAAATCTGCACTCGAACAGACACGTCAGCACGAATGCTCGATCAAGGTTGGAATGTCTTAATGATTTAATTATAATTGCTTGGCTACTAAAAAATTACGTGATTAAACATTAATTGCAATAAAGTAGTTGCATCTTTACTTAAGTGGGAGGGCTTGATTAATAAATACTAATAATTAATAATGACAATTGGAACCAGTAATAATACTGCAGTCAACTTAATACCTTCTTACACACATAAAGACAAAAGGACAGACATGCACACAGCAAAGATGCATTTTTAACTCCATCTTTTTATATGCTGTGCGGCTGTGCCTTGTTTTATTTACTGGTTTTGGAGGAGTAAAAAGGTTGCATTGTTTCAATTCGTTGCATTCAAGAAAAGGGACCCAATCAGCTTAAACTGCCTCCTAATGTGTTGGTTCGCTTGTTCTGAGATCTGCAATAAAATCCCATGTTTTCTTGAACTCAAATCTCCTTAATACCAACTGGGCTTTGTTCAAAGCTGCTGCATGTGAGTTTTCTTCTTCCCCTATCTTTTAAAGACTGTTTCTTGATGCATTTGAATGTTTGATTCTGGTTCATATAGTGTGTGTGTGTGTGTGTGTGAGAGAGAGAGAGAGAGAGAGGGAGAGGAAGAGAGAGAAAGATGGGAATGGAGTTCATTATGTGTTTTTTCTTTTCAAGTGCATTTGCTAAATTCTTTGGACTTCTTTGATTGTGGGTTTGGTTTCTTGATGCGTTTTGATTATGGTTCATGTTTGAGAGAGAGAGAGAGAGAGAGAGGGGGGGGGGAGGGAGGGAGGGAGGGAGATGGGAATGGAGTTCATTAATTATGTGCCTTTTCTTATTTAAGTGCATTTGCAAAAAAAATTGAACTTCTTTGATTGTGGGTTTGATTTATGTATGAATTTAGAATCAAAAGATGCCATCTTTTGCAAATGGGCATCTTTTTGAACTTATATGTAATGAAGGCTGGGCAACTATTTCTTGAGGCATATGAAAGTTTCATTATGGTTCATGTTTGTGTGTGTGTGTGTGTGTGAGAGAGAGAGAGAGAGAGGAAGAGAGAGAGACAGATGGGAATGGAGCTCATCATCTATCTTGTGCAGAAATTGTATGCAATTGTGTGTGTATTTTAGATAGCTCTGTTGGAATTGCCTCATATTATACTCTCATGTTACAATTATTCAATATAAATTGCAATTGGTTTTAAGGTATTAGAGAAAAAACCTCCCTTTTCTGGATGCAAATATGGAAGGAAAAGGCAGCATCTCAGATTACAGAAGCAAGATGGATAAAACACTAGCATCTCCAGACTTGACAAACCATGAGAAGCTTCAGACTCTAGTGAGGAATCAGATCTTGCAATCCTCGAATTCTCAGTTCGAAGGTTCCTTATCTTCACTACTTCATTGAATATCCTCAGATAATCTTTGTAACATAAGGCTTAGTAATGCTCTGCAGGATGCCTTGAAAGTGTTGTTGAAAGAAGAAGCAAGGAGTTGGCCAATTTTCTCGGCATGTTGAGGAGTACTGCCTTGGTGAACGACGTTGAGAGGTCAAGATCGAGTGAGGATGGTTGGAAAGTATGGTTAATAATCTGCTTCATTTACATTGTTCCAATTGCTTGTGTTTTAAAGTAATTTGATGGACTATTTCACTTGTAGATGATGCCTTCAGCAAATGTAGTTACTAAGTCTCTTAGTATACTTTGTTGGGATTGATTTTGTGTTACTTTGTAGGTAAAACAAGATACGGAAGAATTCCGGGTTATGTATAGAGAAGGACCAGAAGGAACTCCTCTGCACACACTGCTTGTCGAGGGCTACGTGGACGGACCACTTGATGTTTGTAAGCTAAGCTATGGACTTTTAACTCTTTTACCATCTCTAACTATAATAACTTGACCAAGTTTTCATATGTAATAGGTCTATGTATTTCGTGGGAGACAAGCCTCTACAACAAATGGTAAGAGGGGATGTTGTAGTTTGTCCTAAAACATGGTAGTTTATTAGACTATGTAAGTATAAAATTCGAAGTTCTTTCGAAGGTGGCCTCAAAGTGCTATTCCAACTTTCAAAATCATTTCATCGCGGGTTCTGCAAAGAGTTGGGGCGGGCGAGCAGATATCACTAGTGAGGTATGCTTGCATAAACTTACTACTTGAAACCGTGGTTTCGAAATGGTGATGTTTACTTGATTACTTGGAAGAAAGGATGAAGATTTCATGGCCACTATCAAATAGAGAGGCTCTGGTTCACTATTTCGCATTTGAGTACTTCCAGGATGGCCTAATGGTGGTTCTCCTCAACTCGGTAAACCATCACACCTTCTTCTACTTTTTTCCATAATAATGAATCATCAAAACAATAAAGAAAAAGGGCCTATTTGCAGATCTCATACTCAGAGAGTGTTCACGGATTCACTAGGGACGGGATACCGGATGCAGAGGAAGTCGTGAGAATAGACGTGGTGGGAGGTTTCGCGATGCAAAAAGTAAGCGCAAATAGAAGTTACTTCCGGTAAGTTTTGCATCTTATTTTAGTGGTTAAGCATAAATGTATAGACTCTGTAAGCTTGTCATTTGACGTGTAGAGCTTTTACATAGGACGATAGCGAATATGGATCTCAAGCTAGACTTTGTTCCTCCATCATTCATCAATTTCATCTCAAGGCAGCTCATAGGCAGTGGTTTCAAGCTCTATAAAAAGGAAGTTGCTTCTGTTTCTAGAGGCGATCAGAAGTTCTGCGGTGCTTTGAAGGACAAACTCTACGCTCGTGTTCGTAAGGGTCTTGAGAATAAAAATGAACCACCCTATGAAGATGACTGTTTTGAGGCCATCTCTATTGTCGATTCAGAAGGCGAGGATGTTGAGCTTGGAGGGAGAAACGAGGTTAAAAACTCCGAGGAGCTTAAAGAAAATGATACCGAAGCATTAGATGATTGTACCTTGAAACCATCAAATGGTTCAAATGATCAACACACCTGCAAGTCTATTCCTAATAAGGAGGTGTCTGCTAGTTGCAGTGACAAGGAGGAAGAAGGTCTAGAAAGTTCTAGAAACGAAGCGGAGAAGAAGATTCCCATCAGCCCAAAGGTAGAGAAAGCTCTAGAAACACTAGAGAATCTCATTTCAATATTTCAAGAGCAAAGAAGCATCAATGGCTTAAACTCAATCCATTTAGAGAAGGAAGCACAAGAGCAACATGCTTCTAGGTAATAAATACTTTTCGAACTATCTTTAATTATATTCCACTTAACCGTATGAAATACGAGATGAAATACCATTTTGCGCGTTTTTTAGGCCAAAAGCAGCCCAGAGCAAAATATCACCAGATGAAGCAGATGAGGGCCAACCAACTCCATCTAATTGTAAGAGCAGCATCTCACAACCTTCCATGGAGCACAAGAGTTTGAATAAAAGGAAAAGCAAGAAATCGAGATTTTGCTGCATGCATTTCCTTGGACAATACTGAGATTATAATCATATAAATGGCATTCTGGAGGAAGGGAAATAATTAAAATTGGTCCCTTCTCCAACATTTTGAGCTAGCTGAAATAAGTTCTATATTTTGTACTCCCTCCATCTCATTGATAATGATCATTTTTCATTTTTGGATTATTCCATTTGAAATGACCTATTTCCAAAAAAAGAAAAAAAATACTACATTCTCTCATATTTTATTATTTCTCTCTCATACTTTATTATCCACTCTATCACTATCTCACTCATCTTCTCTCTCTTACTTTATCACATACTCTATTTTCTTAATTTTCGTGCCGGAAAATCAATGGGTCATTATCAATGGGACAGAGGAAGTATTAATTATCAATTTATCAGAGATTTCTATAGTGTTTCGTATCGTATTTTCACTTTTCATGTATACATGTCTTGTCTCTAACTCATGTTTTGCATTATGTATGTATATTTGGTATATTAACAAATCTATTATGAATACTATATGGCTCGTGTAAAGTCTACCTACCTATAATTTTGTAAGCTACAATTACGCAAAATAAAATAAAAATAATGAAGGCAACATAATATTTTCTCCGTCCCATTATTTATATCCCTTACTATTTTTTATCATCCTATTTTTATGTCTCATACCTAAAATGAATAAATATAAGACCTGCATCTCTAAACAAATAGACCCCATCATTTTTATATTTTTACACATCTTAAACTTCGTGTCCAATCTAAATTAGAACAAAAATAATAAGACGGAAGGAGTACTTATTAGCAAATGAAGAATATACGTCAATTTCTTACTTTTTTATTTTTATTCAATTAAGATGCTAAGCTTATGTCCAAAAGTTATGAGTCAAATCTCACTAATTTACTATATGCGTAACAAAAGTAGCGGCTGTAATTTCTTAATAATAATAATAAAGAAAAACTATCCACCAATCGAATAAAATATTTATACATCCTACTTTTCTTTCTTAAATCTTGAGTTATGGTTTAAACTCTAATTTATCACTATCATAAAAGGAAGAAATGCCAATTAATATTCTCTCTTAATTGTATTATTTACGTTGTTGATTTGGATCAAGAGAGAGAAATTAATTCTTACCGCCTAAGAAAATTATTCACCAAGGCATTGGCGGCGTGTAATACCGAAATTGCCCCTTTGCGCTCCAGTATACAACCTCCAATGGAAGCGTTTCTAGATTTTCCCGCAATTTCGAATCGTAAAACCCTCCACCCCGCGAAAAATTGGGATCAATCGGCAATGGGTTGGCTGTCGAGAAAAGATGATTTCGGCTACAATTCATCTTCCTCCGGTGACGTTGGCGAGTTCTACCGCTCCTCCGGCGGCGGTGATGATGGGGAACGCTGCGCCACGAGGAAGGTGGTGAGGTCGCAGTGCCGCACCGAGGAAGTGGAGCCTGGGAAATTCATACGCAAGTGTGAGAAAACCGAGCAGATATTCAAGGACTGTGTTGGAAGGTACTCGATTGATTATCCTGTATTTTTTCGGAATTCAATTTTGTGTCTAGGTTGTTAATTTCTGTGTTTAATTTAGAAATCTTTTGGGGGTTATATGGGGAAGGAAAGGTCGTTATATGAATAATTTAGGGAGGGTATTATTTTTCCTTTGTCGCGTGATGGATGTGCAATCTGATATTTGTGTTTGTACTTGTCGCTTGTTAGAAAATCTTGTATTTCCTAGCCATGTTCCTTCTGCATGATAGGGAATTTATGAGGTAGCTGATGTTCTTGAATCAGTATGAGTAATAGGATAAAATGATGAAAGGTTTACTTGTTTGGAGCCTTAGAGAGTTAGAGGAAGCTGGAAAAGGAGAAGGTGATGATCAAGAAAAGAAAGAAACTTCAGCTTTGAATTCAAATTAGCATTTGGGATATGTTAGTTCTAAAGTTTAGTATAAAGGCAGACTTAACTGCAGTCTCGTTGTCTGAGACGATTAAACTCACAAGTACTCCCTCCGTCCCATAATTGTTGCCTCATTTCTTTTGGGAATGGTAATTTATGAGAATTGTTAGTTGTGAGTAAAGATGGTGGGGCCTCGAATAAAGTGTTTGTAATAATTTGCTATTTTAGGAAATGGGACAAGAATTGTAGGGCAGCTTAAAAAAAGGAAAGTGGGACAAGAATTATGGGACGGAGGGAGTATCTTTCGTGATGTCGACTCAAAAATTTCGTTAACTTGAGAGAACTTCCGTAGGAGTATAAGGTTAGTGCTTTGGTGACTTCTTAGGTAGCCTTGACTTATTGTATCGGTTTGAGAAATAGAAAGACTGATGATAGGAATGTAATGACGGGAAACATGTGTGGGACTATGGGAAAGTTTGCAAGTTGGCATGATAATCAAAGATCACAGTAATGTTAGAAATTAAAATTGGGCAGTGAATTTGAACTTTGCAAAATCATATATTGTTTAGGCCTTCGTCGTAAAATGAGGCTCACACTCATACAGCCTTCTCCCAGTAGTTTTCTTTAGCTCTAGCCAAGACCGAAGAAAACTCATTTTGTCCAAGAAGCAACGCTGCTGTCCATTTTCGCCAGGAATGTTTAAATTGGTTTGCTTACAACTGGTTGGTTAAAATCTCTTTTCTTGAAGAGATTTAGGAGTGCTATTTGTAGCTTTCCATCTTGGTTTATGGTTGGATATGCTGGAGGAGTATGATTCTCAAATGAACATTTGAAGGTTGAAGCAAAGCTTGCATTCTCAGATACTTCTTCTGCCATCTTTTGTCTGATCATCTGATGCTAATAATGAAATATGCTTTATGTTGAAGTACGAATACGATTGCTATTGCTGTTAAATGACGGCTGATTACATGTCGTGATTTCACCCCAGGCCCAGTGAGATGGTCGAATCTAACAAGGAGCAAACTGAGGAAGACGTAACAGACCAAATGGTTAGAGGCTCATTTGCAATCAAGTCCACAGAACCCGAGCCTTTTCACTTTCCGGGCCTGCGCAGTGACATTGAGGCGATTGAACGCAACTTCTTCGGGAACATTAGCAAATTCTTCAAAGCAGCTGAAGAGATGAAAAATGACTTCTTCAGCGCAGTTGGTGCCCCCGACGTATTCGATAGGCAATATCCACCATCATACAAGCAGGGTGTTCCCATTGAGGAATCCCCTCCTAAAGAAACTCTTCCCAAGGATAACTCCAATGGAGAAATTGATCTTTCCGGTTTGGCAAGAGATGTTTGAACATATCATATCTAGAGATTTACTAGTTCTTGGTTATAAAATAAATGTATAACTTTCTGTATTGTTTCTTTTTGGCTGGAATTATACTAATTTTCAGATGTTTTGAATAGTTCATCTTATGTTTCTAGTACCACTGCATTTTGTTCATGAAATAAAAATGCATATTTAGGTCCTTTTTAATCCAAATTTATATAATTTTATCTCATGTTGTTGGTAGGCTGGTATAGCCATATACTCTATGTTCTTCCCACTTCTATTATGCAGTTTTTGTCGGTACGGAAATTAAGAAAGTTGTTGATTGTGTGTAAGGAGTAATAAAGTAGGGGGTTACTAACTTTTATAAGAGTGTTATCCCACTTAAAATCAAAGTGGATAATTGGAGATTGACAGTTCGAAAATGAACATTAGAGGAGTGGAATATGGAGTTAGACAGTTCGAAAATGAATATTAGAGGAGTGACATAGAAGGTGAGTTTTTTCGGAGAAACAACTTTAAGATGAGAATACATCAAATGAGTATGTTAACCATGCATAGCAAGAGTTGTAGTTACATTAGTTCTACATTTTTTGGTGGCCCAAGTGGCCACACATGCTTTCTTACAAGCAGCAAGAAGAGAAAGAAGGTGACAAGCCTCCTCCTCCGAAAGCTCTAGAAACTTCCAATCCTTCTCAAACCAACCCCCCTCATCCGGTGAAGATGGAAGAGCAGAATGCCAAGCCAACTGCAGCAGAGCCCCAAATCATAGCAAAGGAAGAAGCAAAGGAGGGTGTTATTGTTAAGACTAATGAGAAAGATTCCACTCCAATTCTTACACAAGAACAAGAATGTAATAATCCGGTTGAAAAGGCTAAGAAATCTGATGTCTTCAAGAGGAAATTGAGTGCAGGCCTGAAGGTGGACTCAGTGCTAAGAACAAAAACAGGGCACCTAAATGATGACTTCACTTTAGGGCGAAAACTCGGGCATGGCCAATTCGGAACAACATTCCTCTGCATTGAGAAGGTGACCGGAAAGGAATATGCATGCAAATCCATTGCCAAGAGGAAGCTCTTGACTCAAGAGGATGTGGATGATGTTAGGAGGGAGGTGGAGATCTTGCACCACTACCAAAGCGTCGTGTCGATTAAGGGGGCGTACGAGGATAATTTCGCGGTCCATGTTGTGATGGAGCTGTGTGGAGGAGGGGAGCTCTTTGATAGGATTGTGAAAAGAGGGCATTATTCGGAGAAGAAGGCGGCCGAGCTTACGAGGACTATAGTTGGTGTGATTGAGACTTGTCATTCTTTGGGTGTGATGCACAGGGATCTCAAGCCGGAGAACTTTCTCTTTGTTGATGGGGAGGAGGATTCGCCCTTGAAGACCCTTGATTTTGGTTTGTCTGTGTTTTCAAGCCGGGTGAGTTATGCATATAAGGGTTTGTCTTGCTATTTATGCATCTTGTTGTTTGGTTTTTAGTAGATGTTGCTTCATGCTTTCATGTGTAGTTTGCATGTTTTAGTGGTTTAGATCATGAAAAGTACTCCCTACCTCCTGTCCGATCTGTCTTGTTTCTTTTCGGCACGAAAATTAAGATGAGTGATTAGTTGTGTGTAGAGAAGTAGTAGACCTCATAAGGAAAAATAGAGTTTGCGTAGTAATTATTTTCCATTTTAAGAAACAAGGCAAGTCAAGTGAGACGGAGGAAGTAGTTCTTTTAGTTCTTTAGTACACTTTTACCTTATGGCTTTGTTTTGTTCTCCCTAAGTAATTATAATAGCAAATTGAACAACAAAAAGTATAATTTGTTGCTCTCCTTTGCTTATTAAAAGTTGGCATTTCTTGAATCATTGACTAAATAGTACTACCTCTGTCCCATTGATCTTGCTTTGCTTACTAAAAGATGGCACTTCTTGAATTAGTGACTAACTAGTACTCTCTTCATCCCATTATTTATATTTTATTGGGATTGTGTACGGAGATTAAAACAGTGAATGTAAAAGGTATAAAATTGTGGCGTACACATATAAAGTAGTCGGGTCCACTTATTTATATTCATTGTGGTCCACTAATTTATTTTCTTATTTGGTATGAGACATAAATAATTGGTATGAAGTAACAGACATGAATGTTGTTAATATGAACTCAGTTAGATAGAGAAGCATGTATGAGTATATGCTGAAAATTGGTAATCATAGACTCATTAGTCCATCTTTACTTGGCTTCTTCAACATTTGATGTTTATGAGACTTGAATGTGGTCGGAAGCCCCTACTACGTTGCCTCGGAAGTTCTCTGCAAGCACTGCGGACAAGAGGTGGACGTATGGAGCGGAGGCGTGATGGTGTACATTCTCCTCAGTGGAGTCCCTCCATTTTGGGGCGGATAGAAGATATTCGACATCACTCTCAATCTACACACAACCAACCACTCATTCTTCTCCTCCCAATTTGCAGAGACCGAGCAAGGCATATTGGAAGAGGTTTTACATGGCAAAATTGATTTCACTTCAGACCCTTGGCCTCAGATATCAGACAGCGCCAAGGATCTGGTCAAGAAGATGCTTCTCCGGGACCCGAAGAAACGCCTCACCGGTCATCAAGTCCTGTGTGAGATGCACTCTTATCATTTAACACTTCATAGTTATTACAAACAATTCAAAAGGTTGTTCTTGTTTGCTACAGGCCATCCCTGGGTGCAGGTCGACGGCGTGGCTCCCGATAAGCCTCTTGGTTCTGTTGTTCTAACGCGGTTGATACAGTTCTCAGCTATGGACAAGCTCAAGAAAATGGCCCTAAGAGTAAACACTCAAAACTTGCATTTCTATATATTCCCTTTCTCTCATAGATTTAGTCCACTTTCTTTTCGGCGCGATTTTATGGAGAGTTGTTAATGCATGTAGATTTTTAGTGGGTCAGCTTGAAAATGTATACTGGACTAAATCTATGGGACAGAATGAGTACATATATGGAATAGGACAACAATTTTTCTTACAAGATGATTTTTTTTGTATATGTTATTGCAGAGAGTCTGTCTGAAGAAGAAATCGTGGGGCTGAAAGAAATGTTGAAGATGATTGATACTGATAACAGTGGCTACATCACATTCCAAGAGCTCAAGGCTGGATTGAAAAGATTTGGAGCTAATCTAGACGAATCCGAAATTTACCAACTAATGAAGGCTGTAAGTGTTTTAAATGTTCATGCAATCTCATGACACTTGATTTAAGGAATCAATCTCAAGAATCTCCAAACTATGCAGGCGGATGTGGATAATAGTGGGACTATAGACTACGGGGAGTTCGTTGCAGCGACGTTACATCTCAACAAAATCGAAAGGGGGGATCATATGTACAAGGCCTTGTCATACTTTGACAAAGATGGGAGTGGTTACATAACGCAAGATGAGGTTGAGAAAGCTTGTGAGGAGTTTGGGATTGAGGATTCTCACTTGGAACTGATCATTCATGAAGTGGATCAGAACAATGTAAGATTTGTTTTTTTCATATGATGGTTTTTGATTGAGTTTTAGCAGAAAATAAGGAAGATTTAAGGTTTGTTTTATTGCAGGATGGAAGGATAGACTACAATGAGTTTGTGGCAATGATGCAGAAAGGGAATGCAGATTGTGGTAAGAAGAGGAATCAGACTAATTTCAGTATTAGGTTTAGGGAAGCAGTGAAAGTTTGTTGACAAGATTATATTTATAAATTAAATATCATCTATGAATGTTACCATTTAAAAAAGCATGAACGGTTATTGTGTATTGAGAATTGGAAAAATAAAAAAATTCTAAATTTATATTATATTTTTTTTGGAATGTTTCACCGAACTTACAGGTTAAACCTCGATAAAGTAATAATCTTGGGACCAAGAAAAAATATTCATTTAATGAGGTTATTCATTTATCGAAGATTATTTTAGTGCATTGACCCATATCGGGACCGGAAGAAATTATTATCTTAGCGAGATTATTACTTTATCGAATATTATTTTATCGAGGTTTAACTGTATTTTACTTTTAAATAAGAAAATGAATCTCACATTTTTACCAATCCAAACCAAATCTAATCTAATATTCTCTCTGTCCCACCCGACTTGTCTTGTATTTCTTTTCGAGCCATCCCACCCGACTTATCTTGTTTCCTAAAAGAGAAAATAATTACTACACAAACTCCCACTTTCTACACACAATCATCTACTCCTCTACACACAGTCACTCACTCACCAAAATATGCATGCCGAAATCAAACAAGACAAGTAGGCTGAGACGAAGGAAGTATATTAATTAATTATATGAATCTCGTATCTTTACCACACAAATTAATATTAAGTAATTAATTAATCACATTGATTAATCCAAACCAACTCTTTTAAATAACCGCGCCACAAAACAAGTTCAACGAGACAAATACAGTAAAAAAATGCATTTATTTTCTTTTGCTTTGCTTGGAAAGTTAGGAAAAGCTCAGCATGATGAGATGGTTGAATTTAGATGTGAAGTTCATTAATCTATCAAATTAAAACAATTAAAATTGTTGGGAATAATTTCTTTTGATATGCAACCAATAATTGAGAATGATGTAATGTATAAAGGTTGTACACCTCTCTCTCTCTCTCTCTCTCTCTCTCTCTCTCCTCTCTCATTAGATTGGAGCATCTTAATCTTTTGGGAGCACCTTATTACCATATACTAATACCACTAGTTGTTCTTTTTAAGATAATTATTATTTTATTTACCATTATTATTATAATCCATGCAACAACCACTAATGATTATGGGGGAAGTTTCTATGATAACTTACATTCCACCTGCCACATTTGTGCCTTACTTGTAATATACCCAGTCAGAATTGAGTATAATTTTGTTTATATTTCATTCATTATTATATTTAGTGCGCACAGGTAAACCTCGCTCCTGTGCAATAGTCTACAAACTACACAAGAGAGTTAAACCACCCTTAATATAATAGGGTGACAGACACACATAGCATTTATAGTGGAATTTGAACTCGTGATCTATCGGTCCGGGCCACCCACCACCTTCACGGCTAGGTCATCCCATGGAGACTATTGTATATTTCTTTTGTTTTGCATTGATGGTGGTCAAATGTGGTATTAATATTAATAATGCAAGTAAAACTCTCTAGTGACTTAGATTGGATCTTGCCATTATGAATTGAATAATAATTAAATAATAATTTTATTACATTAACTAAATCAACTAAAAAATCAAACCCTCAAGACATTATTACTCAATAGTAAGAATGTAATAAAAGTAATTGATCCGTCTTACTAGAAATGATATGTTTTTCTATCAATACGTTTCATTATAAATGACATGTTTTTAAAAATAGCAAATATTGTATGGATCATATTCAAATACTAAAAAGTCAAACAATATATATTAAATAATATAATTTTCTTAATTTTAACTCCCATAAAAAAAGTATTGTTTCTCGTGAGAGATATATTACTTTGTCCTAAAAATAAAGGTGGGACATGCAAAGGAAGGTTCTTTCCATTCACATACGGACAACACATAATCTCCATAACTAAAAGTGGGTCCTGTCACGAGATTTTCTTGGCATTCTTATAACCAAAAAAAAAATTTAATATTTGAGTGATTGTCGGTGACACAAACTTACTTAAATACTCTAAGTCTGATTCACTTTCTCGATTGGAATGTCCCATTAAAATTAGTTCAAATCTAATTTGAAAAAAAATTTATTATCATCTATCTTACTTTATTATTTCTCTATCATAATTTATTATTTACTCTCATTATAAAACTCATTTTCTCTCGTCATAGTTTATCATATATTCTCTCACTACATCACTTATTTTTCTCTCCTTTTTCATCTACTCATTTCTCATACTTATTTACTCTCTCTGTACCGCTATTATCGGCTCACTTTCCTAATTGAGACGTCCCGCTGAAAGTGGCTCATTCGAAATTTAATAAATTTTAATATCCTCTCTCTTAATTTATCATCTTCTCTCTCCTACTTTATCATTTACTTTATTATTATCTCACTTATCTTCTCTCTCGTACTTTATCATTTTCTCTCTCATTATTTCACTTATTTTTTCTCTCATATTTTATCAACTACTCATTTCATACTTTTTCATCTATTTTCTTAATAACCATGCCGAAAAGAAATGAACCGCTAATAGTAGGACAAAGGGAGTATTTACTTTCTTAATAATCGTGCCGAAAAATTTTGAGCCGCTTATAACAGGACGGAGGGAGTATTTACTTTATTAATAATTGTGCCAAAAAGTTTTGAGCTGCTTATAACAGGACGGAGGGAGTATTTACTTTATTAATAATCGTGCCGAAAAGTTTTGAGCTGCTTATAGCAGGACGGAGGGAATACAAATTAAAAAATGGGTATATAATATACTCTCTCCGTTCCACTCCATTAGTCCACTTTTCCTTTTTGGGTCGTTTCACTCCATTAGTCCACTTTTCCTTTTTAACTTAAAATAATACTCTAATATATTCAAATGGACCCCACTACTTTATCTATTTTACACACAACAAATAACTTTCTTAATCTCCGTGCCGAAAAGAAAGTGGACTAATGGAGTGTAACGGAGAGAGTAATATGTAGTAATATACAGTATTTATACCAAAATAACAAAGAAAAAAAGAACTATTTCTTGGGCTCTAAGGGACAATTATGATCACGACAAGTACCTCCACCCTTCTATCTTCACATTTTTACCATCCTATACCTGTCAAAATAATTGGTAAAAATAGGTTATTACCTCATTAATATCACATTTTACAAGTTAATAAACTCTATAATATGGTAAAAGAATTTGTCTCTACTCACCCTTCCTGCATCAATTAAGCTTCCTATCCTCTCTTTCTTTCAATTTTTGATCATAATAAGAGAAAATTGAATGACATGGAGTGAAATGATGATCTTGTCCAACAGCACCAAGCACCCTGCATCCCAATTCCAACAGCTTCCCTGCACATTATTCCATATAAAGTTATGTCGTGTTTTAATCTCGTATTATACGATCAAAATCGAATAAGACTGGTGATGAATTATAGTGACAATATTCCATTCACAGGCACAAAATAAAAGGTGGGCAGTATAATTCCATTGCAGGCTGGCCTCAACAATTGAAGAATCTATCATTATGATGAAAACCACAGCTGGTCTAGCATTGAAAACTAGTTTACATCCTCTCCACTCTACAACACTCATCTTGGGTGCATTCGATTTGGTTCGAAATTTGGAATCGGATTTAAATTCGGATTTCCAAGATTTTGGAATAAGCTTTTCAATAGGACTAATATAAATAAACACTTTATATGAGTTTATAGTAATTCCTAATTTCAAAATCTTCTAATCGAACCTTAAAAGAAATTCTCTGTCTGTTGTGACTATAAGTAATTCATTCTAAAAAACATAGATTATATGGATTAAATTTAATTATCAAAAAATTAAATAATCTACACTATATAACACAACTTCCAAGATTCACACGTCTCGAAAAGAAATGAGCTACAAATGCTAGTACTATCATTAGGCTCCACCGTGTTCTCGAAGCACACAATAATATCCCATTTCAACCTTGCACCGACAAAATATCACCACCTCATACCAGTACTAATAAAACTCTTTTGTCCGAAACCGCACGCCTACTCATTAATGGCCACGAACAATTGAGATTGTATTCCTTCCGTTCCAAATAATAGCTTTTTTTTTTCTTTTCTATTCGTCTCATTTGAAATAATTTATTTTTTTTAAAAAAAATATTATATTTTATTATTTTTCTCACTTAATTAATTTCAGTACCGGAAAGTCAATGAATTATTATCAATGGGACAGAAAAGGTACGTGGTAAGAGCCCCCTGATGAGACACCTTAGGAGGCTAATTTCATAGATTAGAGTGTAAATTAATAAATTAGTATTTAATTAGAATAGTCATTAAGTAAAAGTGTCCACTGGGTTTAATTAAAATGTTGAATTTTAGTGACCCATTAATTAAACCACCTGCTTAATTCTAATCAAGAAAAAAGTTAGCTTTAATTGACTGATTAATTAGCCCTATACGCCGCCTACAAATTCAGCAACATAAATTCGCTGGAGACTCCTAAATTCCGGCCAGGCCGCCGGAATAGTAATCCTAATTTCTCCAATCAATTTCGATAGAAGAATTTTACCCCAAATTGGAACTCAAAAAGTAGTAAATTAACATACCTCTTCTCGATTTTGAAACAATTTTGGCAACCGGAGCGGCGTTGGACGGTTTAGTCTCCTCCGGCGGGAAGAGGACGCCGTCGATGCCTTGAACGGAGATTCTGCCGTCGGTGTAGATATCGGGGTCGAAGAGATAAGCGGAGCCTTCGGCGTGGCCGAATTTGACGGAGCCGTCGGCTTCCTCCGCCACCACCTTATGCGGCAGTCTCAACGTATCGTATTTGATCTTCCCGAATCTCCTTACGGCATTGTACATGCTCTCCTCCGTCTGGTACTCCGGGATGAGATGGTAGTACATGATCTGCTCCGGCGCCCCCGGCTCGCTCAGCTGGTCCGTCGTCAGCTTCGCCATTGCCTCGTCGTTCGGCGCCAGTACGGTCAGGACGTAGCCCTCGGAGACCAGCCGCCCCATCTCGGTGGCGAGCGACGTCAGATTGACGAGAATATCCGCCATCTCGTTGTATCCACCGTAATGGAGGAGCGTTTGGATGAAGTCCTTCACCTGACTCTCGCCGTCGAAGTGGTGGTGGGGCCCGCCCGGTCCGGGGGCGGGTGCTGGAGCGAGGGACGGACCGGGAGCCAACGCGTCAAAGACCGGGAGGACCGGCGGCGCGCCGGCGGGGGGAGGCGGCGCGGATTTTTTCAAGCGGTGCGTTCGAGGATCGACTTCCGGCGCTCCCTCCGGTATAACGGCGGAGGTGGAGATCAAGCTCCGCCGCGCGTTGAACTCCTGCTGGACGGATTTCGGAACCAGAAGCCTCTCAATGCCGTGGATGATTCCGTCGGGGCGAACGATGTCGTCGGATTCGGTAACCCTGGCCGTACCGACGATTCTCGCGCCGTTCTTCACGTGGAGGAGAATCTTCTCGTCTCCGGCGTCGCGGCAGAGACTGGTGTGAGAAACAAACTTCTCCCTGGCCCCCACCGGCCAGTGGTTGGACTCGACGCGCGTGGGAATCACGTGGAAAAGCAGCAGGTTTTGGAGGGATTTCAGATTCCCGGGCTCAAGCAAAAACCGCTTGAACTCCGGGTCCAAATCCCTCTCCAGCGCCTCATTCCGAGGGGCAAAAATGGAAATATTATGATCCGAGACGGCGTCTTCGAGCGTTTGCAGCAGCATCGCCTTCTCCACGAGCTCCGACAGCTCGGTGTAATGCGAATCCAGAAGAGCAACGAGGACTGAATTGGAATTGATCTGAGCGGCTGATTTGGCCGCCGGCAATGCGGAAGCGGCGACGGCGAGGAGAGCGATGAAGGTGAGAGAGAGGAGATTGGGGGCGGCAGCGATCTGAGAATCCATGGCTATTGAGGAGTTCTAGGTTTCTCGCTTTAGAAAGCTATGGAGTTGCTTAGAAAGGTGGCTTATTAATAATTAATAATAGTGGTATGCTGTTTGGTAGGGATGAAGAGTTCTGTTAACTGTATGTCATATTTTCACCTTATTTGATATTATATAATGAGAGCCAATAGGTGAGTTTGCTTGGGAATAAGATAGAGAGAGGAGAGAGAGAGAGAAAGAGAAGTAAACATGCAGAAGTTTTTGTTAGATGTAAAAATGGAGGACAGGCTGGAGGAGACCCACACGGAGGCACTCAATAGTTGGGGTGGCAAATAAGGTTTTGTGAAAAATAGAAGTAGCAAAATTTTTGGTATGATAACAAAAGTGTTATTATACAAATCTACCAATAACTAATATAAGAAATACAAAATTATCCAATTTTATAAAAATTATTTTCAATATATTTAAGATATTCAAAATAAAATTATTTTTCATTATTTTCACCTAAAAATGTGTAATATCAATTGAACACGTGATAGAAAATATTGCAAAAGGTTGATAGAACATACTAATGCATTGGTTCATGAGAAAATGTTCATGTCGACCGGACACATGAAAGACTCAACATTCAGGTGATCTGCCAGGTGGTGTTGTACGTAGTGGGTATGGCACGTGCCCTATCGATCGGACACATGATCGGATATGATAGAGCATGTACCCTTTCGGAAATGTGTTGATCGATCGGACATTGATCAGACATGTGATCGGACAATATTATTTCAAAAAGTCATCTGAAAATGATTAAAGGGACATTTCTAAAAAAACAAGGGTAATTATGTCATTTTAGATAGATAGTATATATAGTACTCCCTCCATCCCATTGGAAACTTCTTGTTTCCAATGGGCACGGATGTTAAGAAAATGATAATGTGTGGTGTATATTGTTTGACTTTTGGATAGTTAAATCTTGTCCACATATTCTTGCCTTTTTTAAAAACAAGACGCTTCCAATGAGACGCCCAAAATGGAAAACAAAACGCTTCCAATGGAACGGAGGGAGTAAAATATAAGGAGAAATGCGTTTTACTTTATCCATTTAGATAGTACTAGTACACCAAATACCCCCATTTTTTTTATGACGAGGGTAACTCACAGGCGCTACCGAAGTACGCATTGGGTAAACTTCACTCCTATACTCTAGCCTGCAAACAACACAAGAAAGTTCGATACGAGGGTATACTCATCATTCATGTATACCGAATACCTTATATTTTCAATATATGCCTTTAAGTTTTGATATATAACGTGAAGTTTAATGTATCTAGTTTCAATACGACTTTGTGGAAGTACCGTATAGAGTACATATTTATCATTTTTCTGAAGCATGTAAAGCTGAACAAGAACAGAGCAGTGTGTAATTTAAACAGTCAATATTATATGCAGAAAGTATGGTGAAAGTCTTGCAAGTTTTCACGCACCAATTGAGATGGAAAGAAAAAAAAAAGTCTTACCAAACCATCTCAACTGAAGGCTACCTCTGAAAGTCTTATTAGGGCAACATCAAAGTTTGCAGTTAGAACCAGATGAAGATGTATGCCAAACCAAGACTTCAGAGAGATTTGCTTCCCTTCTGCGTATCTTCTTCGTTTAGGGGGATCGAAGATCGACTAAACTTCTCCCTAACATTACCCAAACTGATGCACAAACTCTCATCTTCAGCATACCTGAAACATGTTACAAAATAAGCAGCAGCAGCAGCCAACTTCAATAATCAAACTTTCTAACCATATACACTTAAATCATTTTTCAAGTAAATGCTCTGAAGGAATTGGAGTCAAGTCAGCCATAATTGAGAAAAAGAAGTAGACAAATGTGAATAGATCATGATGATTTATCAAGAAACTCGAGAGCGCACCTTCAAAGATGAAATGCTGAGGATGGACACCCCAACAATGTTGCGTAAGTTAATTTGACGCAGAACTTGCAGGAAAGGAAGCAGAGTTGTTTCCGTTCAATGGGGGATCAGTACTATTGTTGCTTGGCCCTGAGCCCGAAGAACTTCCTACACTACTTGCTGCTGGCACATGACCAGCTATATTGTTATCTCTACTTTCAAGGCGTTCAATCATGCGGGATACAGTAGCAATTCCGGCATTTACCTCCCTCTTGACTTCAGAACCGATATCCGCCATGGAAGAGCTTCGAGAAAAGAGCTTATCCTTCCATTCCTTCGTATTCTTTGAAATGGACTCCTTGTATCTAAAAAAAGTTAAATCGACAACATTAAGAACCCAATAGGGTTAAAACAAATAAAAATTAAGCACGAGAAAAAAAAATAAAAAAAGTATTTTTTAATGATAGCACCACATACTTCATTGATATAGAACTGAACCGAGACTTCCAGGAATCTGAAAAAGACTGTAATTCAGACGGTCCGGCTCTGTCTTGATTTATCAGGGAAGATTGACTCACATAGTTTCTAAAAATTGGACATATAAAGTCAGCCAAAAAGTTAATACACGAATATCATTTGAAAATGTATAGAGGCTTATGATTGCTTGAGAACTAATATTACCTATTCTCATTTGATGGGCCTCGACCAGAAATTGGCACCACTAAAGGTCTGGATGATGAAGCCGAATTTTGGTTGCTGTGAGAAGGAGATGGTATATGTGGTGTTCTGATGTTATTTACAGACGCGAATGGAACTGATGGATTGATTTCAGTTGCTGCAACGGACTCTGTTTCTTCATCAGAACTAACAGAAGATTCAGGAGAATGACCTGAGAATACCAAGTAATGCGGAAAAGCATGAGCAGACGAATGGCTCCTTGAGCCCTCCCTCCGAGCAATTTGGTGAGTTCTTCCTAATGCAGCAGCAGCTGCCAAATGCTGGATAATCCGCTCCTGAAGTTCAGCCTCATTTATTCCCGCGGGTAACTGTATTTGGTGAGAGGAGTCATGAAAGTTGAAACACCAACAGAACAAACAACGGAGGAGGATTTAATGACAAAACTCAAAAAGCTAACTGGAAATACAGATAACAGACATGCTGCAGTTCAAAATCTCCGAGAGAAGGATGACGAAATATTGCTGCAGTCCTTGATGGCGTGAACCTGAAGCTTTTTTCACGTTCTACAGCTTCGAGCAGTTCTTGACTGCAATAAAAAATTATAAGGTAAAATCCAACCAGATAGAAGAATCAAAAGAATTGAACTAGAAGATTGAACTTCAGTCAATATAGGAAAAACATCAGGGACATACCTTGCAGGATCCTTCAGACTAATACTTTGCCAGCACATTGGACAATTGGAGCTTCTTTGGCACCTGCACAGATTGAAAGATAAGAGTATTTTACACTTCTTCCTCAAACACTACTTCACTACCAGATCAACTTTTATTTAGCCTTCCTAGATCTTAACCTTGCCCAGAAATGCTTAGTAATACTCCCTCTGTCACGTTTGAAACGACTCATTTCTTTTCGGGGCGGGAATTAAAAAGTAGATGATAAAGTATGAGAGATGAGTAGATGATAAAGTAAGAGAAAGAAGATGAGTGAGATAGTGAGAGTAGATAATAATAGGACAACCAAAAAAGGCAAGTGGGACATAAATAATGGGACGGAGGGAGTATAAGGCAAAAAATTGCTAAATGAAACCAGAGTAGCAAATTGAGTATACAGCATGTCTGTTGCCCTCATACTGAGATGACGGGCTCAGATACAATTAAGATGGCACTTGCATAAAGTGCCACACGGCCCACACCATGGATAATTAAGTAACTGAGGTAGAAATAATTTGCCAGCACTCTCCAGTGACCTTATACTGAATCACTTGGAGCTTGCAATACAATTCAGACTATCATGTACCCACTATAATTGATTTTCATTTGAACCAATAATAGAGGTCAGTGAGCTACAAAATTAACTATGCGTACACATCGGGAACACAACCAACCAAAGTGCAGGCCTGAAGTTGCTAAACATCAGGTCGAAGTGTAACTTATTTATAATCCTATATAACTGGTTCAAGCTCCACTATGTAAGGAACACTAACATTCTTCTTCAGGATCTCTCCCTAGAAATTCGGTCCATTCTTTTCCTAGCTGCCCGCGTCAATTCATCAGAACACAAACTAAAAAATCCATCTCTAGTTCATGTTCTTTCCTAAAACAAGCTCTATCCAGAAACTTGCCAAGCATGATTATAAGATACAATTTTTTGGTTGCACACACTGCATCAGGAAGGAATAATGACCTTAACTAGAACATGAAGTCGCAAATAAATCTAGATTAAGTCTGACTATTATTAAGATAAAAGACGAGCAACTGCATACGACCCAAAATTAAAATGGGCACACATACCATTCAAGAATGCATTGAAGGTGGAACTCATGCTTGCAACTTGTCACCTTCATAACATGAATATAAATCTCACTGGTTGCATATGACAATACAAAACAATTCATCGACCATGTATGCATTGGAAATACTATATTCACAGTTTACCGTCGTAGGATCACTATCACTAAACCCCTCGAGGCATATGCTACACGTGTCATCACAAGACTCCTGTATCCCTCCCTCTACAAAAGCCGCGGCTGATACCATATGAGTCTCTGCATCCTTGGCCTCATCCTTTCCTGGAACTTCACACTAAAAACACAAACAAAACACACAGAAATAGCTTAATTTACAATCATGTTTGTCACATTCTAACAAATAGACCGCAGGATGAGGCGAGAAAACGAAAACTCAATAATCCAAAACACACATAAATATTTTCTCTATGTTTGCTCCCATCTAAAACCTATCAAATTCCTTTGTGGTTGATCTAGAGTTGATATAGTGTGAAATCGATTTAAATTAATAATACATCTAAAACCTAACAAAAAGGAAGCAGGTAAGCGGAGGCAAAATTAATTTGTATCGTTTATTATATCAGAAACAACAAAAATCATGAAATAATTTAAGAAAGAGACTACAAATCATGAAACCAACTGAGATTCTTCAGCATGTGATGATCAGGTTTAATTCAGCAGACACAATCCAGATCAGACAAAATACGAACTGTAAATATCAAAAAGTAATTCAAGCTATTAAACCTTTACCTCCATAACAGAAGAGAGATTATCCATAAGAATCAATAGAGGGGGTCAAGAATCGGAGAAAAGCCCCATAACTCTGTGCAAATAGAAGCAGAATTCACTCCAAATGTGAGAATTATCGTCGCGGAGGTTACATTCGCGAAAACCTCAAGCAAGTTTTTGAGAGAGAGAGAGGAGAGAGAAGCGGAGAATACGTCGAAGCAGAGAAGGACGGGAAGGTCATTCGTGACAGTAAATAAAATTAAAGAAATGTGAATTTGGATTTGGTGGTGCAAATACGTTACTTTTCCGGCAGATTCCAAAAATTTCTTCAAAACTTTTCAAAATCATGAGTTATAATAATATTCACACGTACGGGTAAATCAAACGTCTCCTTTGACATTATTTTGCCGTCCTTACATAGTTTATTTAATCTTGTCTTATATAGATTAACGACTAAAGGGTGTTTGCAACAGCTTCTCTATTTCATTTTTCAGCTTAAAGCTAGAAAAAAGTGTTTGCAAGCTTCTCTATATGAGATGAATAGATAGATAATTTTAGACAGTCTGCTATTCAGCAGCTTTCAGCTGAAGCTAAAACTTTATTTAAATTTTTGAACCCTTTTACCCTCTGAAAAAATTCATTTTTCCAATTATGCTCTTGGAGAAAACTATTATTCCAATTCCCTTTATCTTCATTATATTAGTGTCGCTATTCATTAATGTTCATACCATTTTTTTTATTAATATGATATTGAAATATTTAATAATATAATATTTATAAATAGGATGAAAAAATGTGACGATATTTTCATATTAATATGTGTAATATATGATATTACTATATTATATTTATATTAATATGATATTAAAATATTTTTAATAATATAATATTTTTAAATAGGATGAGATCGGAATTTTAAAGTAAAATTAAAAGCATACAATAAGAAACAACTTTTTAGTTTTATATATATTAGGGGTAAAATAGTCATTACATTTAAAAAGTAAAAATAAGCTACATCTATCAACATCATTTCCAAACACTATTTTCACAACTTTCAACAGCTTTCAACACTTTTCTGCAAACAGCTATTGATTCTTAAATCAGCAACTTTCAGCAACTTTCAGCACTTACGGATAAGCTACAGTTATTGCAAACACTCACTAAGTCCCATAAGATTGCGTACCAGTAAAGGTGGATGGCTCGGAACCGAAAGATTTATGGATTTAAATCTCATTGGAAATGCTATGTATCGCATCGATTATTGACAAATTCTTGAATAGCATATATGGACTCAACTAATAATTTTTAAGTAAAGTCGAAGATTTTGAGGGAAACAAGATCTGATGTCTAATTTTTTTCGTATTTAATTTATGTTTGACAAGAAAATAGTGACACGTGATCATATTTGATAAAAACTATCTAAACTAACATATTTCATATGGTTAATAAATACATATTAAAATATATTTTTGTTAAATGAAATACGTATCATTTATTTTTTGTTAATGAAGACAAATTGAAGATGAAAAATTAGACAGATGATCCGATCATCATTTTCAATTAAGATCCAATCCTATTTTTGTCGACATATGCATTCATGTGGATATGACTATGAGTGAAATATCAAAATGTGTGGAGAGTTCGATTAAGAAAATTATATACGATAAACTCGATTTCTAAAATATTGATGAAATTTAAGCTTTAAAATATATTGAACACAAACCTCTGATTAAGACAAAATTAAAGCATTGGGTCGAACTCTTCTTTGGTGTCAAGGTAATAGCTCTCGATTCGGGCTGAAGAAGCAATGTAACTCCTATTTCAACTCTCCAACAATATATATAATTCTGAACACAATCGATGGAGCCCAGCTTTAATGGGCGTGGGCCAAGATATTGGACTCCAACTTGTTTATGGGCCTTAAGAAAGTGGGCCAACACATTAGACTCAATTATCAATGCCAACCGCAATACATACTCCTTCCGTCCCACAATCGTTGTTCCTCTTTTATTTTCAGGATGTCCCACAATTGTCATCCCTTTTTTCTAAAATAACAAAGTATATCTCACACTTTAGTTGAGGGCTTCACCATCTTACCCACAACCAACCACTCTCCCAAGTTCCTGTGCCCAAAAAAAGGGGACTATAATTATGGGACGGAGGGAGTACCAAATATAAATATTAAATACTAACAAATTATAAATAAGGTTGTAGTACTTTTTTTTTGTTATCAACGGAATTATATTAATCACCAAAGGAAGAATGGGTATAGTCATTACGTCTATTACAATTAAAACAAAGACAAAATGATAAAATCTCATCAAGACAAATAACCTCCGTCAAAAGAAAAAAAATCCTACAAACCAAACCTTTTCATATTATGAGGCACGCCGATTTAGCTAAATTATGTGCGGATTTATTCCCAACCTCGCAATTTTGATAATCTTTCAATGTTCTCGACGACTCTTTATATTCAAAATGCTAGTTAGATAGCATCAACCTTTCTGAAAAGCAGTTGCGTCACTAAGATTGATGAGACTAACAGGGAAAAGAAAAGAAAGATATTGGTTGGTGGATTCGAATTTAGTGGGTGGGGAGGGTTGGGGTGGCCGGTGGCGTGGGTACGCAGAAGCGGACAATGGGGCGTCATATCTCTGTCCTCTTGTTTTGTTATCCATAGCCGGATCTTCTGACCCATTTTCGGTGGATCACTCGGTGGCCCACCAATCACGCGGTACCACGCGTGCATTGATGGACCACGTTATCAATAAATAAATATTTTATTTATAAAAACATGGTCCACCAATACACGCGTGGCATCGCGTGATTGGTAGGCCATCGAATGGTCCACCGGGAATGGAACAGATGATCCCACGCGCATGTGATGAACTGCGAAGTGATAGGCAGACAGAAGAAAGAATGAGGACAGCAAACCCTAATACTTTATCCGTCTCATCGAATTTGTTCAAGATTTTTTTTCGAGATATCCCATTGAATTTATCCAATTTTTTTAAAAAAAAGTAGGTCCACAATTTTAACAACTCAAATTAATTTAAAAATATTAATTAATTAAGTGGTCTTATACCCCTACCTCACAAACCAATTCTAAATTATTAATTAATGTATGAGTCTTATACATTTATCAATCTACACAAACTTTCATAAATTACCTCACCGAAAAGAAAATAGACAAGCTCGGTGGGACGGAGGAAGTACCTTATAACATCAATAGTTTCAACACAAACCATAGGGATAGGGGGACCATCTTAACCCACCTGGACACATTCACTCTTTTCACTATTCACTCCCCACAAGTACAATTGTTTTATTTTCCCATGCGTGTTTCAATCTCGTGTTTCATTTTTATCGAGCACGCCCTTTTCTCGTTATGCGGCAGTTAATATGTTTGAAATTGGAGGATGGTGATTGAACGCTATACTTTACGTGTTTGCGTTTTGTGTTTTAATTGTAGGAACCGATCCGAGGTAGAAATTAAATAAATCATGTCGGAAATTGAATGTGGAGTATTTAATTAGTGAGTTGGTGATGATTTGTACCGAATCAGTTGTCAACATCTGTCCCAACTCGAGATAAGGATGTTCCAAATTTTTAGTGCTCTTTTTATGAATATATTACGAAGGAGTAATTCAGAATTACGAGAAGGTGACGAAATTTGATTTTGGTAAAGAAAGGGTTTAACGTTTAGAATTTAGAAGGGGGGAGTATAAATTTTTTTTTTTCTATAAAAATTGAGTTTTGACACGATGCACGACCTTGTATTTATTGCTTTTTTTCACGCGTATCTATTATTAATAGGTGCGGATTTAAATTTATGTATAGTAATTTGATTTTTAGTAGAAAAGATGCGAGTGTAGAATTTCGGAGTGGAAATGCAAAAAATAAATAAAAATTCATAAATTATTACATATAAAAAATCGAGTTTTGACAGCTGTATCTCCCCTTTATTCAACACTAATTACGAGTCATCCGTTTAGCAGCTATGGGTTTTCTTGACAATACAGTAACATTAATTACAATATATATACATTTAAAATCCTCTAATAATACAAAAAATACAATAATACAAGTAATTAAGCGGATGATTTTATTTCAAATATTAATCCAATCCATTATTTTAATTAACGCGGGCTTAGATTCTCGCGGAGGAGCTCCGCCAGAAGCCGCCGCCGAAGAACTTGTTGAACATCTCGTCATCAAGATTGATCATCTCCACATTCTCCGGCGCCGAATCGGCGCCGTGGACCGGAGGGGCGACTGGATGAATCTGAAAATCCTTCTCGTCGCAGTGGCACTTGCGCGGCGGCAGCCCCATCTTGGTGAGCCTGCGGCGGCGCTTCCGCCGCAGCGCCTTCCGGCAAAGCCCCGCCGGCACCTTGCACATGGCGAGAAGGAGTAGCTCGACGAGGCCGCAGGGGCAGCAACATACGACCGCCGCGCATTCCGCCGTCGTGCCGCCGACCACCTCCGCGAGTTTTACGGTGAGGCCGCCTTGCGGCGAGTAGTCCGCCGCCTCCAGCAGCGGCTGCCGCCGGCTCACCCCCGACGCCGTACGTAGCACGATTTGATTTTGCCTCGTCATTGCCGATCAAAGTAGGGTTGAAGAAAATATTATGAAGCTATTTTAATTGGTGCTTCTCTTCTTTAGCTTCAAACTTCCGCTTAGGTTAGAGAGAGAGAGAGAGAGAGAAATGAGGGTTTTGCATAATATATACACACATATACTTGCATACATGAGAAAAGCTCCAAGTCGGACCACAACCTTAAACCCTCGAAAATTTAATTAATTCTCCATCAAACTATATTTTAATTAATTAAATTTGCTTGAATTTTTTGTGGTCGGAATTGCTCGATTCATAGAGACATTGACGAGATTCAAACCACGTCTAAATAATTAACAATAAGCTAGACAACTTGAGATCTTGACGTTGCTATTTGTTGTACTATTTATAATTCGGTTTTGTTTTGTTGTAATGGAAGAAAAGTATTTGGAAGAGCCCACAAGTTTACATGACGAGACACCGTCGGACAGTTAATTGGACTCATATGCATGAGTTTCTGATTTGACTACACACGCTATTTACAATCGCTCTCTTCAACTTTTATCCCCTTTTTTCAATAAATTGAGAAACACGTGTGGTTTTGATAAAGAAAAAAAAAACTTTTGATGCATTATTTATTAGAAAAAACTTTTGATGCAATAAATGTGAAAAAGCAAAACGCCAGTAATAAAAAGGCGTTTGCTTGAATATTCAAAATCCTTAAACTTAATCATCCGCTATATTTATCTTTATAAAATACTTTGTCCGTCCTGTTTGAAGTGACGCGTTTCTTTTCGACGTTGTAATTAAGAAAATGGATGATAAAATATGAGAGATGAGTAAATAATAAGGTATGAGAGAGGAGATGCATGATAGTAGATGATAAAATAGAAGAAAAAAAATAATAAAGTAATAATGGAGTAGGAGAGAATTTGTAGTAATTTTTTAAAAAGTTATTTCTTTTTTTAGAAATGTGTCGCTTTAAATAAGACACCCAAAAAAAGAAAACGCATTGCTTCAAATGGGACGGAGGGAGTAATTAATTTGACTGAAGTAGTCAACATAAAAAAGTTACCAAATGCAATGGGTGTCGTGCCTACGTTGGCACTAGGTGCCGATGTCGTGCCTATAAATTTCCTAACCAAATAAATTGTTGGCACTAAACCAAATTGTTAGCACTCGTAAGTTCATAGGCACTTGTTGGCACTAGATGTCGATGCCATGCCATGCCTACGAGTGCCTATGAGTTTCCTAACCAAATTAATTATTGGCACTAAACCAAATTGTTGTGCCTTCGGTGTGCCATATGCTTTTTGCAGTGCCTATGAGTGCCTATAGGTTATTTTGTTAAATTGACTATTCTATGAACATGTAATGGATACTTAATTACTTTTGTGTTTGCTTTAATAATTTTGGCTACTTTAATATATTACCACTTATAAATATAGCTTGACCAACATGATACATGACCTTTTGTTTTTAGATGACGAGGGTAACCTGCGATAGCTGTCGAAATGCGCATTAAATAAAACTCAACTTATTTGCTCTAGCATGTAAATAACATAGTCTTTAAATAACAATTTAAAGGACTTTATTGAGTCTGTGGGTGTGGGCTTTTAATTTCGATCACTGCTCGTTGGTCTTGGCCCTGTTGGGCATCACATATAGTAGTAATTTGTTGAATAATGAATAAAATCTAAAATTGAAGACGAATTTCATCAAAACTAGATTACATAGACACGTGACACAACATGACCACGCAATACACTATTTTGATAAACTATAGGACACGTTACGATGTTAATAGTATATATTTATATAATATATGCAACCAAATTTAAAATAAAAATAACAAATGCCAAATACATAAAATAAGCTTTTATAATATGAATTTCCTCTGTTCCAAAAATATTGTCCCGTATATTATGCCGAATTATCCCAAAATATTGTCTGAATGTATCATGTATTGATTGAAAATGGATCAAGAAAATAGTTTGGTTGTTGGGAAATGTAGATATGAATCCTTTCTTTAAAAGGTATTGTAGTAATTATGAATAATAATGGAAAACAACTAAAATCTATCACGTGTTACTAGAAATCATGTTTATATTTTAATTTACTATAAAAATATTTTACTAGTAATTAAATTTGCCATTTAATTAAATATGAGGTAGAATTGTTCGAACAAAAACTATTCATACAAAGTACGAGATTACTGCATGGCCAACCAAAATCACCATTAAAAAACAATATAAATAATCCCCAAACAAAAAAAAAAAAAAAAAAGTGATTTTCCCTCACCTTCAACAATTCCCTAAGGAGTGATTAATAAAAACAATGGCTTTCTCGAACACCACCATGGCATCACTCTTCATCTCTCTCGTCATCATCGCCGCCGCCCTCTCCCCGGCCGCTGCAGTCGCGAATCCTCCCTCCTCCGCCCCATCTCCTTCCTCCGACCAAGGCCCGTTCAGCTACAACATCATCCCGATGGACGAGCACGCCGCCGACAGCAGCTACCTGACGGCGGACATGACCGCCGCCGTGAAGGCGGTGGAGCTCTTCCTGAAGACCGAGGTGGCGAAGCGGCTGGAGGAGCCGGCGGCCGACGACAACCAGAAGGAGTGCTTGGCTCTGTGCAAGGAGATGTTCGCGAGCGCGGCGGAGTCGATGAAGACGGCGGTGGAGAGCGTGGACGCCGGCGACTACATGAAGGCGGCGTTCGACGTCAGCGCGTTCAACTCCGACGTCGAGGAGTGCAACGACTGCGGCAGACCCTTCGCCGAGTTCGACAAGTGGGCGAAGAGCGTCGCCGGCGACTGCCTGGATAAGATCGTCGGCCACAGTTCTCCGTTCTAAATCAAATTTGAGATCATCAAGTTTGGGAGAGATGAGAGAGATGTGCATGGTTGTTCGTTCTTCATCATTGTTTGTACTCTCCAAGGGAATTGATTAATAATAAGAATATAAATAAATAAATCCACTTGATTCTTGGAACCATCATTTGTTAATTGCGCTTTGTGCATGATACAATTGTTCGTATTTCGTGTAAAAGGGGCGGATTTAGGATTTTGAGGAAATGGAGAAATTTTTGGAATTTCGAGAGAGATGAGGGTAAATGTGGAATTTTGAGAGAGACAATTTTTTGTTTTACAATTACACATTAAAATCGATTTAAGTACGATTGTTAGGGGCAGACGCCCTGCCCCTGAATTCGTAAATGGATAGGTGTGGAATGGACGGATCTAATTATAGAGGAGCGAAATTTACAATCAATAATTTTGCGGATACAAGTATATAATTTCGGAAGGGTGAATGAAATAACAATTTTTTGAAACACATTTGGTAAAGTGTAGTGTTTTTTTATAATTTGAGGGTTTTGGTGGTTCCCATATGTTGTAAATCTAGTACTCAGCTCTGTCATGCTTGAAGTGCTTTGTTTTTCTTTTTTAGGTCATCTCATTTAACTTGTCATGTTTCTTAAAATAGAAAATAATTACTACACAAACTCACATTTTTTTATGGGACCTACATCTCTACATACAACCAACCACTCATCTTAATTTCTGTACCGAGAAGAGAAACAAGACAAGTTAAGTGGGAGGGAATGAGTAATACAAATTATGAGCCAAATATGCATTTATGAGAGAGAAGTAAAATTCTTTAAACAATAAACATAAAAATTCAGGATTTTGTATGATTTGGATGTGGCCGTACTTGCTCTTTATTCTCGTCTTTGCCTTAGTGGTGTTCGGCGCGAAGTTTAAGAAGGTAGATGGGGGTATGTTAAAGTGAATAAAAAGTGTGTTAAAGTGTTGGGGTTTACTGTTTAATTAATTGTAGTCCATAAATTATTTTTCTTTTTTTGAACGAAAATAAAAATAACAGGACATCCGAAAAGGAAACTAAGCCAAGAATAGCGGCACAGAGACGGTATAATATAATACTATTAAAATACCATCCCTAAAGTTTGAATTGGACCTACATTGTGTATGGAGCATAAGATATGTCATTAGTAGAATAATTTACCCAAAATGGAAGGAATTGAGGCGCATTAATATTAAACAAATCCGGATTGAGAAACACTAGAAAACAATGTTGGTTTCTGATATGGGAAGAGGAATCAATCTCTAATTATGCCGATTCATCTGCTCCACATTTGCTCAAGATGCCGAACCAACACCAGATGCTGACTCAAACTCCTTAATCTTCTAATATCAATCACTGCAACAACGCCAATTCCATTTGTTTCCCCCAAATTACTTGTTCCTCCAGACCTAATTTCAAATAATCAGTGATTTCAAAATGACCGTCTTGAGTTCAGGGGTTACCTTGAACCAGTCAATTTTCAGTACCTGCAAGTCCAAATCTTTCAGCAAACACAGAAATCAAAGTCAGAGGATTTCCTCTCTCGACCAATTGAAATCCCTAAACTCGAGCAATCACAACCTTCACGCCTCGGAATTTGGGGCCGGCAGGGGCAAGGATAAGAAGAGCAACAATCTTTTTAGGGTGAAATCAGCAACTGATGTTGGCGAAATTGTAGGGAGTTCTAATTTCTCTGCTGCAGGTGAGAAGAGCAGTTTTTATGATGCTATAGTTATAGGCTCCGGAATTGGAGGGCTGGTGGCGGCGACGCAGCTAGCCGTTAAAGGGGCCAAGGTTTTGGTTCTGGAGAAGTATGTGATTCCGGGAGGAAGCTCTGGGTTTTATGAGAGGGATGGATTCAAATTCGATGTGGGATCATCAGTCATGTTTGGTTTCAGTGATAAGGTTAGATGGTTCTGCATTTGGCTTGCAAGGTGTTTTCTTTAAGTTCATGTTAGTACTACATGAGTTCTGATATATGGAGTTCTAAGAATGTTAGATGTCGATTTTTATGTCATTTTTATTTAAATGTTTCTTGAAGATAACCATCTATATGATATCAAAGTAATACTACTATAACAGCTTAGTTATTCATGTTGCAATTGAATCGTATGCTGCGAGTTTTCAAGGGTATTGAGAAAGAAGGCCATTATTTGTGAAGGTTGACTAGAAAGACTAGTTCGAATTTTATATGTTTGCAAATTTTTCATTGGGGTGTACCCAATGTGATCCAACTTTCTAGTTCTTGTTTGGTTTGCTTAGTATCTCTTCAAATTCATGTACTACATGAATTCTGATATATGGAGTTCTATGAATGATGATGTTAAAGATCGATTTTTATGTCATTTTTATTCATGTATTCTTGAATATTAGCATCTATATGATATTTAAATAATGTACAACAGTTTAGTTATTCATGTTGCAATTGAATCGTTTATCCTGAGTTTTCAAGGGATTGAGAAAGGAGGCCATTATTGACGAAGGTTGACTAAAAAGACTTGTTCTTAATTTTACATGGTTGCAAATTCTTCATTGGGGTCTACTCGATCTGATAGTTCCTTGTTCTTGTTTGGTTTTCGTATGTTAATCTGCTGTCGTATTCTCAATATCCTTTTCCTATTTGCAGGGAAACTTGAATTTGATCACACAAGCATTAGCAGCTGTGGGATGTAAGCTGCAAGTAATACCCGATCCAACCACTGTTCATTTTCACTTACCTAATGGCTTATCTGTCCAAGTACATAGAGAATATAATGAGTTCATTTCCGAACTTATTAGTAAATTTCCCCATGAGAAGAAAGGCATTCTCAAATTCTATGGTATCTGCTGGAAGGTTTGTTCTAATTAAGGCAATCATTATTTCTCTAGGATGTTCACATGGTCCGGATTAAACTCATGTTTTCTTGGATATATTGTTAGATCTTCAATGCACTTAACTCGCTGGAGTTGAAATCTCTCGAGGAGCCAATCTACCTCTTTGGACAGTTTTTTAAGAAGCCACTTGAATGCTTGACTCTAGGTGATTGATTTATTGCTTATGTTTTTTTTTTAAAATTAAAACCCTAATCGTTCTCTCTTAATTGTATTCAACCCGTTTTGTATATTTACGCTTTTTCTATTTAACCTCTTGATTGTATTCAATCCGTTCTGCTTGATTTGTCTTCCATTGGGTTTTTAAGGTCTTTAACTGATCATAAAAAGTGAAGAAACCAAAGTTATTTCTGAAAAGCCGTTGCACTTTTTATACAATAATTACATAAGTGGCTGTGCTAGGCTCACTAGGCTTTTGAAGTTTATATTCTACTTTCTATTTATACCACATCTCTTGCTAATGTAGTGATTTTTCTAGTAAAATTATATACTATAAAGCTTAAAAAAACTACATATTTCCCAATGCTGATGGTTGCTTTTCATATTCATCTCAGCCTATTATCTGCCCCAAAATACTGGTGATATTGCTCGAAAGTATATCAAGGATCCTGAACTGTTGTCCTTTATTGATGCTGAGGTGTGCTTGCACTCAACTTTACCAAGATCCTAGTCTATCAAGTTAAGAATTAATCAAACCTTTCATTTTGACATAAATTAATAACTCTGTTTCCATATTTTTTGTCAGTGTTTCATTGTGAGTACGGTAAATGCCATGCGGACACCTATGATCAACGCTAGCATGGTAATCTCATTTTCCAATTCATGCTCCATTTCAATTTTTAGTTCATCTCGTCTGTTCTGATTTCTGCCTTTTGTGTGTAGGTTTTATGTGATAGACATTTTGGTGGAATCAACTATCCTGTTGGCGGAGTTGGAGAAATTTCAAAGTCATTAGCAAAGGGTTTGACTAATCATGGAAGTGAAATACTCTACAAGGCAAATGCAACCGACATTATCATGGAAAACGGGAAAGCTGTGAGTTTAACTGCAACTGCCAGCCCCTCTGGGCTTCTTATCTCTTTTACTTAGATCATGAAGGATTTAAAAATAGGATTTGTTTACCCTATAGGGGTGGCCTAGTGGCGGAGTACCAATTCTATTACCAAAAAGGCCATTCATTCAAATCCTACTAATACTATAGGTCTAACTACGTAGAGCGCATGTATGAGTAGCCGCTGCAGCTAGTTTTAGTTAAGTAAACGATTCATTTGTCTCGTTTTATAGGTGGGTGTGAAGTTATCTGATGGACGACAATTCTATGCTAAAACAGTAATTTCGAATGCTACTAGATGGGATACCTTTGGTGAGTTTCTAAACTCCGTTTGAGTTTACGTGAACTTCTTGCATTATTGTATTTCTTTCTATACTTGAAACTGTTCAAACTATATCTTTAGGCAAGCTCTTGAAAAAAGAAAATCTACCTGAGGAAGAAAAAAGGTTTCAGGAGGCATATGTTAAAGCACCGTCTTTTCTTTCTATTCACTTGGGAGTAAAAGCTGATGTGTTACCACTGGATACCGATTGCCACCATTTTGTCCTAGAGGTATGGTGGCAGTTTCAGAGCATCTGAATATGTCATTACTTATTATCTTAATGGTTTCTTTCTAATGCAGTTTACCTTTTTGTGCATTTAGGACGATTGGAATAACCTGGAAGCCCCGTATGGAAGTATATTTATGAGCATCCCGACTGTCCTCGACAAATCATTGGCTCCAGAAGGAAACCATATTCTTCACGTTTTCACAACTTCGTCTGTTGAGGACTGGGAGGTTTGTTTGCTTCATCTTAATCTAATAAAACTATAAAAGCATTACTCCTTCCATCCCATTATTTATGTTCCATTAGGATTGAGCACGGAGATTAAGATAGTGGGTGTAAAGGTATAAAGTGGTGGGATCCACTTGTTTAGATTTATTGTGGCCTACTCACTTATTTCCATTTTAATAAGGGGACATCAATAGCGGGACAAACAAAAAGGCAAACGAGACATTAATAATGGGACAAAGGGAGTAGCTTTTTTTGATTGTCAGATTAATTTTTCTCAAGATTTTCAAGGTTCCAATTTGTATGACCATTTTCTGCAGGGGATGTCTCGTAAAGATTATGAGGCAAAGAAGGAACTTGTGGCTGGAAAGATAATTGACCGGCTTGAGAAGAAATTATTCCCTGGGCTTAAGTCATCTATAATATTTCAGGAGGTGCGAAGACTTACTCCAAAACATTGATTTTGTATTTGGTCCTCTTCCGGATAGAAACTTCGAGATCATGTTTTGGTTCAGTTACAATATACTGCATTTCTTCCATATATGGCAGGTGGGGACACCGAAGACACACAGACGATATCTGGCCCGTGATAGCGGCACATATGGTCCAATGCCTCGGAACGTTCCGAAGGGCTTATTAGGGATGCCATTCAACACAACGGTATGTTGACCAAATACGCGATTGTTCTTATCAATTTTCAGAATTTTCGTCTGCTTACTTGTTTATTTTTTGATGGAATTTGCAGGCTGTGGATGGTTTGTATTGTGTGGGTGATAGTTGCTTTCCCGGGCAAGGTGTTATAGCTGTAGCTTTTTCAGGAGTTATGTGTGCACATCGAGTGGCAGCTGATTTAGGTAAGTCTTTCTAATTGTCTCTCTTTCTTAATAAAATATTCTCAAACGACTGTTATTGGTCCCCGATTCACATAAAGTAGATCTCACCGTTGTCGTTGATGCAATCTTTTTTAAATAAATTTTGGCTTCTGTTCTTTAAGACTTCTAGCGAAATTATAGATTAAGAATTTCTCAATAGATGAATAATTCTTGATATTAGAAAAAAGACAAAAAAGAAAGAAAATAATGTTGTTCTGCCAATGCCTCTATTAGAGTCAAGTGTATTCGTATTAAGAAGTGAGACTTAACACCAATAAACTGATACTGTTTCGTGTTGTTGAGCATTCTCTTGCTACTTCGTGTAGGATTTGAGAAGAAAAGCCCCGTGCTTGATGCTGCTTTCCTTCCGCTACTTGGTTGGTTTAGGACTTTAGCATGAGCAGCCTCACATGAATAAGTCAGCAAAATCGCGGGATTTAGTAGGAAAAGCGCCGTACTGAATCAACAGTTGTGAAGAGAAACTAGCTTCTTTTTCCTTTAAATTGATACCAGATTGAGGTACTTTACATTGAGCTTATTTCAGTAAACTATTTAGGTAGTTTACTTTTAAAAATATACAATTATACATGCTGTAATTGATGTACTGCAGTTTTATACCAAATTATATACCAAATATATTGATGTGTTTGACATATTGTCACCACCCACAAAATAAGCACAATATATACACTTATTACAAGGGAAACTTGTATTTCCTATCTGTTCTTCTCAATACTATCCAAAAACCAAACATAGCCTTAGAAAAGAGGGTGAAAAAATTATACATCCTCTCTTAAAGGCAAGAGTTCCAATAACTTGTTAGCTAAAAAAACGCATCGAAAACTGAAGCATTTGATAGTATGGCTTCATAATCAGCTAAGCTCCTGGCTGGAGCTTCATCCTTCTCAAAGATAGGTAAGCTAGAAGTCTGTAGCCTACCACCATTGCTGCTAATGCTCCAACTTCCTTGTACCCGTCGTCTATTCTGACCCCGTTGATTGAATCACTTACGTGTTCATACTGGACTTTCAGGAGAAGTTTGTAAGTGTGGTAGTTGAAGGAGAGGTAGCGTAGCCATGATATGAACACCGGAACATTCTGCAAAATGATAGCGTTCGATATTATAGTACTCTGTTTTTTTTACCATTATTAACAATTTACTCTGTTTCTTCTACCATTTTTGGCAATCTACTCTGTTTTCCCTACCATTATTAGCAATTTACTCTGTTCTTTCTACCATTATTAGCAATTTACTCTGTTTTTTCTACCATTTTTAGCAATCTACTCTGTTTTTTTCTACCATTATTTGTGCTTTACCTGAACAAAGTATCCTCCAGCCAACATGAATGTCATTACTGTGACTGAGGCAAGAGTTGTTGCCCTCTTTAAATCCATCAATGTAGCGCCAATGGCTAGCCCCAGCCCCTGCCATCATTATATATTCATGTCATGTTACTAATCCTTGTTTTCAAATTAGTACTATAATCTTGTAATGAAGAAAAGGGCAGACCTGAGCTGCTATAATGCAGAGGAAAACTGTCATTACGGTGAGGAAAAATGAACCGGCATCCATCCGTAAGCCCGCCATGAAATATACTACGACGAGGAAAAGTACTGGCAGTATTAGGTCTAGTGGAAGATCACTTGTGGTTCTTGCCACAAAATATGCACTCAATCTGTACATGTCAGCTGCCCTCTCCTTGCTCAGCATGGCTCTCTCTTGGGGGAATGTGAAGATGGCTGTGAAGACTGGGAAAAATCCCCAAAACACAGCAATGAAGAACAGTAACCCTGCCTGCAAAAATTCAGTATTTAGATTCACTTTTTTAAAATATTTTTATTTCATTATTCTTATATTTTTTAGAAAGAAACATTGAATTTCTGATTTTATTGTGCTACATGTGTGGAAGAAAATGGCCATTGCAGTAAAAATTTGGTTGAGTAACTAGTCTTATAATTCCTTGCAGAGTTGATGTAGATAGGCTTACATGGTAAATTCATAGACTTAGTCTTGCTTAGACAATTCATTATCTCTAACAAAGTTACAAAATTAGTTTGGAATGTGGGATTTTTAGAGGATGAAAGTATGTATGCTTACTTGATCTTGCAGTTCTTTTGGATTATTGCTGCCAGATTGCCACCACAGCATTCCCAAAATAGTTGCAGTTGCAAGAACTTGAGTTATCCTCAACCAGCTGAAGTAATCATGCCTTCTTTCCTTAAGCCCCCTACAGAACAGTATGGAGTACTGCTCAAACCAGCTGGCTCCCCATTCCCTCTTTGCAGAACACGCTTTCGCCTTACCCCCATCAACGGGTGTCGTACTTGTAAGTCTCTTCTTCTCATCTTCAGCTACGCGTGCCTCATAGGCCTCCACTAGGTACTGCTTCACAATGGCAACATATGAGGAAAACAATATTGTTTCTTATTTTTAATAAATATATATTTTTGTAAATTTCCTTGACGGAAAAATTGACAGAATGACCAATTTGACCAAATTCTAGGTAGTATTTGGAACAACTTAAATAAGCTGTTTCTGTGCTTTTTTTACCGCAAAAGCATTTTTTTAATGTTTGGAATGCGTGCTTCTGCTTTTTGTGCTTAAAATAAGCCAGATTAAGCAGAAGCCTATAAACTGGTCAGGGGTACTTTTTAAAAGTACAAGTAAAAAAAAATTGAAAAGCAGCTTATAAGTGTTTCCAAAACTGTTTTCTCTAAAATTAAGCTTTTTTTTTCTACTAACTTTTGCTTAAAAACAACTTTAAGCATAAGCAACTAAAAACTGCTTATAAAAGCTCTTCCAAACAATACCCTAATCTTTTAGGGATCAATTTGACCAAGAAACTCGAATTGTGGTCAATTTGGCAAACAATCAAACATTTGGGGACAATTTAAGCCAATTTGCCTTTTAAATATATAAATGAAATGTTGTAGTTTTACCTCATGCACAACTGCTGGAGATGGCTTGCCACACTTTGTTTCTGTTATGGAGTTTCCCATTTGTACTTTGTCTTCCAGTTCCGAGGGGACGGAGATGTCTGTTACGTTCCCGTTGGCCAGGTCGAGCATGAACTCTGCGGGGTTCATCGCGATGAGAGGGGAGCAGCCTATGGATGAGAAGTAAACCATGGCTTGTGATGCCTTCCCAAAGTAGAGAAGACTTCCTTTGCCAAGGAGGACCAGTTTGTCAAATTTGAGGAAGAGTCTGCTCGAGGGCTGGTGAATTGTTGTTACAACTGTTTTCCCAGCCTGCCGTAATAATGAAAACACAAGGTAACTCATTAGTCCTTAATCTTTGCATCCTAAAATTCTGAAACTAAGTATGTGATGTTTATACATGCTTGCATTTTATTGCCATAGTGGTAATACGGAAAAAGTACAAAAAACAACGAAATTACGTTAAACTACCATGTTTTCACTTTTTTTTTTTTTACGAAATACCTTGTATTCTTAAACAATATTGCAGAAAATATCCGCATTCGTTTTTTTGCACGAAATACCATATGTTCTTAAACAGTATCGCACGAAATACCAAACAATATTGCAAGAAATGCCCGTGTTCTTAAATAATATTGCACGAAATACCCTTTATGTTCGAATTTTGTCGTAAAAAACGTAATTTCTTTCACATGGTATTTTGTGCAACATTGTTTTAAAACAAGGGGTATTTGGTGCATAAAATTGAACACGGGGAGTAGTTTTACGCAATTTCACCGGAACACGTGGTAGTTTCTCGCAATTTCCTTGTGGTAATATATGCTTATGTTAAGGTTGTCTGTTCATACCTCAGCTATATAATGCAGAGTGTCAACAATCCTCAAAGCAGTAGTAGAATCCAAGCCAGAGGTGGGCTCATCAAGAAACAGTAAAGATGGGTTGATTATGATCTCGTTTCCGATGCATACACGCTTCTGTTCCCCACCGGAAACTCCCCGGACGAACGAGCCACCGATCATGGTGTCTTGGCAGCTACACACAAAAGAAAGGTTAGCCATTTGATAAAATTTGCTCATACCACCTCAAAAATAGAAGCCATATTGTTTACCTCTCTAATCCCAGCTCATATATAACATCTAATGCCCTCCCTTCCTTTTCCTCCTTCGTTAACGTCTTAGGGAGTCGTAAGCGGGCTGCATAGGTAAGCGTCTCTCTCACCGTAAGGTGAGGAAACAGAACATCATCTTGAGTCACAAATCCTATCTTGCTCTTTAGGGACTTTGAGTATGGTTGATCGTTGTATGTGACCGAGCCACCGGGAGCGGGTTCTCTCACTCGCCCTCCCAGTAGACTCAGTAGAGAAGTCTTCCCACTCCCGGATGGCCCCATTAGGGCCAAGACTTCCCCCGGTTCAACTGAACCGGTTATTCCATATAGAATATCCTTCTCCATTGTTGACCTCATTCCTTTCAATACTACCTTGTATGTTACATCTATAAACTGCATGTTTAGATAAGACAAGTATTAATGCATGCACATATTCCACCAATCAGGTGGTGACACGTGTATTTTAATTCAAATAAACTTAAAATCAAATGCTTTTAATATCTAACTTAATAATAAAATGAAATCTTTAGTGTGATTCGGAAAACGGGATAGAAGATCCTTATCGAAAAACACCATATGATTCTGTGAATAGTGCATTTGCTACATCTATCTATTTACATTTATTTTTTATTTTTTATTTTTAGTCTTGTACAAAAATGCCATGGAAATGAGATTCTGTACAAGACTGAACCTGACATTATAGCAAAATGATTGAGTTGGATTTGATTGATCTCTAGCTAGATGATAAACCTCCATCTCTTTAGTTTTGCCTGTCCAAATAGATCATATCAGATCGATTTCGAAGCTCATCTATGAAACTAACCTGGTCGAGATCGATCGCGGTTTTTTACCCGTTTATGCTATGTTGAAGACATATGAAGATTATTGAGTATCTGCAAGTCACCTTGAGGGAGATGGGCAATGTGGGTTCTGCTTGGAGTCTCTTCTTTGGCCTGCCTGCTTCAAGATCTTCACCTGCTGCCATAAAACACAAATGATTAGTATTTAATTTAATTTAAATTCATTTTGTCCTTCAATCTCCACGAAGAAAGTTGAAGCATACCAAATTCAACTGAAGTGGCAGCATAAATTCTATTTTATTAGAATACTTCTGATTGATTGTTTTCGGATGCACATAGTTTGATGATAAATCAGAATGAAAAGATATTAAGTATTGTCTTTTTTTTTTATAATTAATTTCATGTTATCGTCTTAAATTATGTTAAGTTCTTATATATTTATAATAACTCTATCTGATTATATATCGTATTAATAATCGAAATATATAGTCGAAAGAAAAAATCTCTATTTGAGGAGGTTTCTTGCTATACCCATGAATTCAATTAGACCCGGATATGATACCTTGAAAGAATCGGTATGTAAGATTCTAGTATCACTACTTATTCACAAATATTTGTGTGTATCACACCATAATGGTTTTTGACACGTGGTAAATCTGGTCAATTTTTTTTAATGAGAAACGTCACATGTTAATACTCTTGTGGTATGTTATACATAAGGCTATACGAATGTGGTACAGAAGGTAATATCATTTATAATAATGGCAAAACTTTCAAAATTCTTAGAGAAAAAATAGTTCCATTTTCATGCATGCAACTCTTTTTGATTCGAGAGGAAAAAAAAATAAAAATGAACCAATTTTCTATTTTTCTATTTTTATTTTTTTATAAATTCTGCTAGTTACTCCAAAACTAAAATTAAAGTTTAAGGTGATGAGTTGTTTGGATAGATTCATGAAACATGCATGTGTCTGTCTTTATGCAACTTGCATGCATACACGTAGAGAGAGAAAGATTTATATAAAAACATTCACGAATTTCATTCTAACTACCAAGATTGTAATAAGTAGTAACACTTACATATATATACATACCAAAAATATTTAGTTTTCAACTGTTTTTTTATTGATTGGCTGTAATGAATTGCCTTTGGGAGAGGGAATATACTATCTTTACTGATAAGGGAAGCCAAAAAGCACATATATAGTTATGAAGCATTAGGCTCTTAATAAGCGGAGTTAGTTTTCATAATACGAGATTGAAACACGACCTCAAATAATAAAACATTCCCCAAAAAGGAAACCCTAACAACCAAATCAAGCGAAGTAATTAGTAAAAAAAATACTACCAAGAGAAATGCATAATTAATTTGCAATGTGTTAATTAGAGAATTTAATTTACCGAATTCGTCGTCGCTAAACGGCTTCGAATCGGCGATATCGTCGGCGGGAACGGTGAAGCCCGTGAAGCCGAAGGAGAAGCCCAGGCTGGCGCTGGAGGCTCGGCTCAAGGCGGCGCCGCTGTTCAAGTCTTCGACGTCGAACTTCAGCTGAGCGCTTCTCGACTTGCGAATGTGAGTGCTCCGCCCCGGCGACGCCGCCGCCAGCCGCCGGCTCGACATCCGCGACAAGTTGCTGCTGCTGCTCTCGGCCGCCGCCGCGTCGCCGGAGGAGGAGACCGGGGACTTCATGGCGCCCAGCGCCGCCGCGATTGTCTCCACCAGTTGGTCGGATTTCGTCCGGATCAGACTCGCCGAACTCGTCTTCTCCATCGTACTGCAATTAATTACACTAAAATTATGCAATTTTGCATGCAGAAACCGAATAACTTAATATTCAATTTCGTAATGAAATAATATTATATATATATATAATAAGTAATAACATAATCATGCAAAGAAGTGAGAGAAAGAAGTTGGACTTACAACTTGTTTGGCCAAAAAACTTAGAGAGAGAAAGAGAGGCAAAGTTGTTGAAACTTGAAAGAGTGGAGGTTGTTGAAGTTAAAGAAGGTTTTTGTATTATATAGGGAAAAAGGGGGGGGGGGGGGGGATATGGAAATTTGAGTAATTGTTAAGTTGCATTTAAGCCCCTAAACTTCTACATAATTAACAAGACAACAAAATTCGACATTTTCTTTATGCAAGAAGACATTTAATGCAAAAGAAAGGATAAAAGGTATGATAGAACCAACTCACAAGTGTTGGCTTCGTACATCTCCATGGTCCAAGTGGGCGTCTGTTTTGAATTTTAATTTTCTTTCAAAAATTAATTTTAATTAATAAGCTTTGGAAGTTACTAGATCTCTTATATTCACGTGTTTCTTTTCTGCGCGATTATTTAAGAGACCTAGTTTGGATTGATAAACTTTTACAATCATTTTTTTTATACCTTATAATTTTGACATAATTCAATAAGAATTGAATTTTATTCCAACATAATGCGTTCCAATGTTAATTTTTTCAAAATACGGTATTTTCGATTGTCGCGACTCTATTATGTGGTGAAGTTAGGACTTAGGAAGACATGAAGATGCATGCACATTGAAAATATGGAATGCGACAAACCGTAGCATATGCTATATATGTTCTCTCTCAATCGAGGAAACTGCATATTTATTGCAACTTCGTACAAGGGACATCAAATGTACAATTCATTCAATTTTCACGGAATTAAGAAACATTAATTGAGGTAACAAGTTACACTTAGATATACAAACCACTCTTTCATTTACAAACATTAATTAAGTCATAGACGATGCTTCATAGACAACGGTTTACGATAATGTACGGGTGATATAGATGTAGACACGATTGAGCCTCTGACTGAGAATGCCGTGAAATTCGCACACGACTTTGAATGGCTTTTTTTTGGAGATCCGTAATCATCCAAGGAGCGAAAACGATAATTTACTATTTTCAAAATTTCTACTATTTTGTTTTGGGTATATTTTTATTCCGTATTTTGATTTCGTTATTTCCTTGTAGGGTTAATTCTCGTTTCCGCCTTAGTGTGGGGCAATTTTTGGATTATATTCAAGTTATTTGCATTGCTTTCAAAACTAGGGTTTCCTGCAACATTGCTTCGGGACCTTCAGCAACAGTAACAAAATCTTATATGTTCGTTTTTGTAGTACTGATACACTTTCCTTCATCTAGTATTCGTCGAGTCACCTCTAAGTGTTGAATCCGCATCCTCATCTCGATCGAATCCACCTCAACCGTACAAGTGTTGGATCCATTTGTATAGACAAGTCCAATCAAGATGAGGAGTCTCTATAGATGAAAACTTTTAGCATTAATATTGGGTAACCTTATTATAAGGAAGGTGCCAATGGTATGCCGCCTATGGTGGAATGGTGACATGCATGCAATTGCAAGAACGAGGAGACTTCCTTTGAGGCTATTGTTTCATCTTAGGTTGCCTCTTTGCTAGGGCATTGTGTTTTGGATCATTTACCACCTTTTCTTTTCCTTTTTAGACATAGAATTTGACAACGTTTTATACTGTCGATTTTTTGTTTCTACTATTTTTTGCTAAATCCAGTTTGATTCTATCCATAGATTTTTTTTCGTACGTACTTGTCCTTCGTCATGATTGCATCATTGTTCCCGTCATCAACATTAACATTTAGCGTGTCTTTACAACTATTCATACACTTCTTATTTACTTTTGCTTAAAGTAATTACTCCCTCCGTTCCAGTTGATTTGTCTTGTTTGGTTTCGACACGGATATTTTGGTCAGTGGGTGATTGTGTGTAGAGGAGTATGTGATTGTGAGTAGAAAGTGAGAGTTTGTGTAGTAATTATTTACTTTTTAGGAAACAAGACAAGTCGGATGAGACGGTCCGAAAAGGAATAATTAAAAGACAAGTTGGGTGGGACGGTTGGAGTATAATACTCTCTCCGTTTCACTAATCAAGTCTCATTGCTTTTGGGCATGAGAATTTAGAACAGTGAGTGGAAAAGAAAAATTATGGTGTAAAAGTATTAAGTGGTGGGGTCCATTTATTTAGAGTGATTGTGGTTCACTCATTTCTTTCTATTTATGGAATGAGACTTGTTTAGTGAGACATCCCGAAATAGAAAATGAGGCTTGATTAGTGAAACAGAAGGAGTAACATTTAGCATGTCTTTATTAACATTTATACACTTCTTAATTATTTACTTTTGCATAAAAAAAAATCAAAGTAAAAGTAGGAATTTTTGTATCAATATACTAAAAAAAAATACTTCATTCGCTAATCTTGTCTCATTTTTCTTTTCGGTATGATTCACTAATCTTATCTTATTTCCAAGAATAGTGAAGAAAGAAAACATAAATTACTAAAACTCACATATTTTGCACACAATTAACTCTCCTTAATAATCATGTATGAGAAGAAACGAGATAAGAACAATGTGATAGAGGGAGTAATATTTTAATGTATATCCATAAATTAATTAGGATGCTTTAAGTATACAAAACATTTGATTGATTTTAAACAGTTCGATCGCTAATTATAGAGAAGATACCACATAATAGGGGATGAGATCACATGTCCAATAAATTCTTGTCCAATTGGTGTCTGATTTAAAACGACGTAGTTTTGTATTAAAAAAAATGCACTCTTTAATTATTTATTAAATCCTTTTTTCAATATAATCCTTTTAATTTATAATTTCTCAATACAAAACTACGTCGTTTTGAATCGAACATCAATTGAACAGGGATTTAATGGATAGGTGATCTCATCCCCATAAATAGACTTTACAAACACTAAAATTATTTATACGACTATAAGACGGGGATCTGATGAGACAGGTGATCTCTTTCCGTAATTACTTATTTGAGTTAGAGAAAAAAATGTTTAAATTCCGATATGGTTATTAATTTGTTACATATAACTTGAGATTGGTAAAACTGAAAAATGGGGAGGCGAGAGGCGTTAATGAGTGGCGGTGCCGGCCAAAGCACGTGATAGGGACAGTGTGGGGACGGCGGAGAGCGGGGGCTGGACACAGCTTTGACGATAGCCACCACCGTCGTCCACCACTCCACACACGTGGTACCACAAATCAATTACTCTCTCTTTCCAGCTTCCACGTCTACCTACACTTTTACACAAATTAATAAATTATTATCACTAATTTTACACCCCTTTTCACATTAATTAATTCATTACTTTCACGTTTCACGTTCACTTTTCATTTCTATTATAATTTATAAAATTAACTTTTTATTCTAGCCATCTTATTCTTGATGACTAATCCGGAAGTAATAAATGATTTGATTTTGTCTTCAATTACTTTTCTTCTATAATATTTTTCAAAGAAGAAGAGGACAAAAGAAAATTAAAAAGGACGAAATTGTCTCGTAGCAAGTTAAGTATGATTGTGAGAGTGTAGAGTTTAATTGCCGTCAATTTTGTCATGCATTACAAACAGATTGGACGTACAAAATTTCGTGCAACTGTATCCACACAGTTGCCATGGATTCAGAAGAGAGAGAGAGGAGAGAGAGGGGAGAGAGAGGGAGATTGGTTATTATGTATGAGTGTGGCTTTATGTATGATGTAAAAATGAAAAGTTCATAAAGCCCCCATTTCCATCTTTAATGTAGTCTATGTTCGTTTTTATCGTCTAATATGATTATATTTGATTTAGGTACTGTAACTTTATTAAGTTTTCGATATTGATCCCCATTGAAAATTGTGCAATAGTGAACTACACTCTTTGTCATAAGGTACAAATTTGACGCTTCGAAAGATGACAAGACAAAAAGAATATTTTTAAAAGTTACATGATCCAAAAATAATCAAATACTACATTGCACGACCAAAATCGAAATCATTTTTATATCATGTAATGTAACTTTTAAATTGTTCATTTTTTATGCTGTAACTTTATAAAATATCCAATTTTAGTCACCCTACAAAGAGTGCAGATCAAACGCCTTTTTTTATCAGATGATCAAAATCGGACACTTTGTGAAGTTATAGAGACCAAAATCGAACATTTTACAAAGTTATAGGATCAAAATTGGAAGCATCCACATTAGAAGACAAAGAACGAACATAAATCACATTAAGATTGCAAATGTAAAAGAATTTATAATAAATCTTCATTAAGATTGTAAGAAAGAAACAAACTTCAATTTTGGGTTGAGAGCCATTCCTCATCTATTGTTGTGTTTATGCCTAAAAGGAAAACTTGAAGGCTCCCACTTTGGAGTCTGTGACAGACTCCCAGAAAGAGAGTTTCTTCATCTGCTTCTTCTTTTCCTCTGCTGCAAGAACCAGCTCATCTATGGTTCCTGGTAGAGCTGTGTCGATCGCATTCTTGAATTTGTCGTGTAGATTCACGCGATCTCTTGTACCCGACACCAGAGTTCTTGCATTCGGCCTCTTTAGAAAATCTAAAACATTCACTAAATTCCTCCTGTAATAGAAGAACCTTCAGTTCTGCAGCATAACATAGATGACAGTGGAACTAAACTAATTCAACTCTCTCTCTCTCTCTCTCTCTCTCTCTGTATTTTCAAGATTAAGGATCTTTTTCAACAATATTGTCTACCTAAAAATGTATTGCTTGCCCATCCAGCAAAATGATGAGTATTGACAACAAATTAGATCAAGAAAGAGGGTAGATGCTAAAAATAGTTAAGAGCAAATGTGCCTACTCTGGGACAGAATGAGGTTATTTTCAATTGCATTATTCTTCCAAGGGTGGAAGCTAGGGATGGAAATGGGATTAAGATTTTGGTGGACATCTATCTACCGTACCGTTGGCACGAAATGATACGGATATATAGCTATCCTTATGGGGTATTTGTTAATGTCTATTACCTCCTAACATTCTCATGTATAGCCTTCTAAAATCAAGTAAATGATGTTCAATTGAGCTAGCAACATCAAAATTGAAGAGATACTCTGTATACTTATACATGTATGAATTGTGGCCTTTTCGCCGTCACAAACGAAACAATCCAGCACCAAAGTCTATATTCACAAGCCATTAATCTTCAAGTAACAATCAAGAATGGGAGGAAAAATTTATACCTGCTAACAAAATTTTGTGTGATGGCGACAGAATCTTCAAGGTTGACCACCAGATGCCACCATCCATTAGGCACAAAAATCACTTCCCCTGCTTTACAAACACATTCAATAGGCCTCTTCTTCCAACTTCTCGTAGCATTATAAAAGTTCATAAACCACTCCGTTATGGAAACCGGACAAGCAACCTCTGCCCCATCCGGGCTCGGATGCACACCAGGAGGCATCACATCAGGAGGGAATAAAACCCATTTCTTGGACCCTCTAATCACTGCATTCCAAGCAGAGGTCGAATTAGGATCAATGTGGAACGACGATCCTGACCCTGCAGGTCCGATTATAACCCACCTATAATCCGGCCTCTCACTGCCCAAAACACTAAAAAGATCCTCATTGAAGTATTTAGGGACTTCATAATCCTTCCCCAATTGCTTAACTTTCTCACAAAATTTAGGGTCGAAAAGATACAACGGACGTTCCTCCCTCACCCGATCCGAGTACCTAAAGTACTCCTCAAGCTTCATTTGAACCGGACCAACCGAAAACTTATTATCACCACACACTTTAACTAAATACTCCCTATCCCATTTCTCCATTGCAGGCCATTTATCTAAACAACCCTCCAACAATACTGGTTTATTAGGCTCCTCAAAATTCAACACAAATTCCTCCACAGAAATTCCCCTTTTCCTGACTATATTATCCCTCTCAAGCCACTCCGGTTTCATTTCAAGATTAGCACACAACCAACTCTGAAATAAGTAGTCAGAATAAAAATCCCTAACTTTAATTCCATTGCTAACAAGCTTAAACGAGCAATTAAAAGCACTAATGAAGGTATTTCTCCAACTAACATTATACAAGAACCCATTCTGACAAGTCTCCAACACAAGATTCCTCCAAAGGGGCTCGTGATTGCAGAAAACATAGAAAGATTTGCTTACTGTTGATAAAGCGCCCAATTCGGTGCCGCTCAAAAGTGCGAGAATATCGAGAACGAGCTCATCAGTTAGGATTTGCATATTGCCGAGGCCGGTGTTTCTCGAATTGGTGGGTGAGGAGCTGAAGTAGAGATTGCCCAATGGTTGGACGCCGTGCGAGTTGGATTGAGCTGTGTTTTTCAAGCTGAATTTTCCGTCTTCTCCTTCCAGTTCAGCTTCTTCATCTTCCGCCGATGACTGCGGCGGCGCGACCGGCTCAAGCTTTGGTTTCTTCGTGATTGAGCTCCGAGTTTTGGAGAATGCACGGCGCGATTGTTTCGATTTCTTCAATCTAGCATTGAGCAACAGATTTTTGGAGCGGAGCATGGTGATAAACGGCGGGGTTTGCGGCGGTCGTAGCCGCCGTAGACTTATCTGCTGTGCTGCAAGGGTTTTACACACCGCCAGCAGATGGAAAATCAAAGAAAAAGAAGAGAGAGAAGTAGCGGTGGGCAAACAATTCGGGTTTCCGTACCCGTCCCGTTCGGGTATTTCCCGTTCGGGTCGGGAAAAACGAGTACGGATATCCATTATGCGGGTACCCGCAAAAAATCAAACGGGTCAGGAATAGGAACGGATTTTATTCTTAGATACCCATTCCCGAACGGTCCGCACTAATATACAAATTTTTTTTACATGAGGTCTAAGCCTCTTAGTCTTAACCCTTATCTGTGTAAGTGTAATTATAGACTATTTTTAATTTTATACCAATAAGAAGTAGGGTTAAGGAAAATAAGAAATAAATTAAATTACTAGAAATAAAATGACAATTGTCATTTGACAACACACACAGTTGCAGACTCGCCGACGCACCGACGCACGCACCCATGACCCAACTCCATAATTTTACTATTTCATTTATTGATATTTTTTAATTTTTATTTATAAATTTAAATATATTATACATAGGTGGTAATATTTGTGGGTAAATCCGTACCTATACCGTATCCGCGCGGGTACCCACATGAGGATACCCGCTCTATGCGGGAACGAAAATGGATATTAAAATTAATTACCCGTAGGCGCGGGTATCCGCAAACGGGTACCCACAGCGCGGGTACCCGTCCCGCGTCCACCCCTAGAGAGAAGCACTCCTCAAACTAAAAGCGACTCTACGAATTTTACTCCCTCCCTTCAATTCATACCATCATGTATGATTTCGAATACGAAGTTTAAGAGACTTGACTTCTCTGTGTAAGACGATATTAGTGGGACACCTCAATATATGGTGTGTTTGCAATAGTTTATTTTAAATACTCAAATGCTTTTTAACCACATAAACAGTTTATTAATGTCTGCAAACCCGTAGAGTTTGTTAATAATATTTGCAAAATTTGTTTTCTGCGGTTACTTCTCTAAAAGTAAGCAGCTAAACTGCTTAATTAAGCAATTTCTTTTAAGCACCCATTAAAATGTAATTTGTATTTAAAACACCATAATTTTCGAATTTATAAAAAATATCTACTTTTTAAAATTAATTCTAAAAACTACTTGATTTTGCTTAAAATAATTATTTTCAACTTTAAACAAAAGCAAATAAGAAGTGTTTATAATAAGACGTTGCAAACACACCCATAGTATACGAGATAGTATGATCTGTCATATTCATAGTGTCATGTATGATTTTAGTACGAAATTTAAGAAAATTGACTTATAGTATACAAGATAGTATGATCCGTCACATTCATAGTGTCATATATGGTTTTAGTACGAAATTTAAGAAACTTGACTTTTCTATGTAAGACAGTATTGTACGAAATTTAAAAAACTTAACTTTTCTGTGTAAAATAGTATCGGTGGAACACCTCAATATATATATATATATATATATATATATATATATATATATATAAGACACTATGGCATGGATGGAGTACATTAATTTAAAATTTAGCGTCACTAATTCTAAATTTAATCTTATTGGAACAAATAAAATAAAAAAATGATTTTAGCACTTGATGAATCTTCTTTTACTCACCCTACTGTCCAAGAAATTGTTTATATTTTTCTTCTCTGCAAGAGAAAGAGAGAGAGAGAGAGAGAGAGAGAGAGAGAGAGAGAGAGAGAGAGAGAATAATCAAAGAGTTAGATTAAAGAGAGAGAGAGAGAGAGAGAGAGGGCAGAGGTTGGCCAATGTAGCATTGCATTCCAACAATAGATGTATGAGAATTGAACATCAAAGTGTTGAGGAAAAGAAGGCATATACATACAGCAGGGGACAGCCAAACAAACTATCTACATTTGCACAAAGCAAAGCCCACCATCTACAACAATTTGTTGATCAATAAATCCTCCTATATAGACAGATGGATGTGTTCTAGATCATGTTTGCTATGCCACAAGTTGGAAGTAATTCGGTAGCAAACTGCACGAGGCGATCGATGACCATTCCATAAACCACAAATCCACATAAAAGACCTTCACCCATATTTCAAACAAGAGAAAAAGCTCAATACCACTCAACATGCTTCAGGGATGGAGACTGAGCATTCAGTCTTAGTTTCGCGAGTTTACGGATGCAATCCTCCTTTGACCAATACGAGGACCTCGGTCCAAAAGCATCAGCAGACCTTCATTCTTGGCAGACATACCGAACGTGTACCTGAGACACAGAAGCAAAGAAATGATTGAACAAAGTGGCAAAATCATGCTAACTGCATTTAAGTTATCAGCTGCAAGCAATGAATCATTCCGATTGAAATTTCTCATCTCATGTTTATAATCTCTTTCATTCTTCTTGCTTCCTGTATCTCATGAAAATATTTGGCTCTCCCTTCCAAATTTTGCGAATTTGGAAATCTGTATCTCCTCTATCGTTATGACTAACTACTCAGCTCTTACAGTCTCATTTCACTGAGGATAGCAGTTGAAATCTTTTCTTGCGAGTTATTCTCGTTTGGCAAATCCCATTACTCAAACATCTAGACAATAAGTTCCTACTTTTTCCTTAGAAGGATCAGTAGCAATAAAAATAAATGCAGCCAAAGAAGGTGCAGCAATACAAACGGGCTAAGGCGCAAAAAGACTAAAAATCCTACGATCCACTTATCTCCAAGTTAGTTAGACAGGCATTTTCACGACATTGTCTTACCTGCTTCTGCGTGCTTTCCTTCTCCACAACACAAAAGATATGACCCACTGAAAATATAGAAATACATAGTCAGCCATTATGAAGTAAAGCTGATTTAAAATAATTATAGATATAGTTCAAGGAGTAAAAAACCATGTCCACATGCAGCCAGTGTACTGAATATATTTGAGAAAATAACTTCTAACAACAAAAAAATTTTTTATTTTTTTGTCAGAATATATTGTGGAAAAGAAACAAGCATGAATATATATGTAGTTACAGATTGACATCCAAAAATATTTGGTCTCAAGTGGGAGCACAAATATAGCAAAAAGAAATGGGAGTTAGCAGAAGTCGATAAGAAAATAATCTACACAGTATCTAAAATCTTAACTGCTTTTTTTTTTAATTATATATTGAGGCTCAGCCCACTAAGATTTTTAGAGATCTTTGGCTTCACTCACTTGTCTGAAACACAAGGCTATGGCATTTAAACAAAAGAAGTAACGTATGTGCGAATTTTCCTACATTACCATTCAAAGATAACGAGATACCGAATTGTTACTGATCTGAATCTACAGGGCTACTGAAGGTTAAATCCCACATATTAATCAATTTTTAGTGCAGCACAGCAGAGAAAGAGAGAGATATCGCTTTCATGTATTCTGATGCAACTAGAAATAATTCAAGTAGTTCTCACGATGACTACCTTGAATAGTGAAATGAAGGACAAACTCTTAGTCACTGGCTTCTTCTGGACTGGCATTGCCCTTGCCGGAGCCATTTCTTTGCACAAGTTCTGAGCTATCTCTTTCAACAATACCAGCTGTGCTTTATCAGTCCCAACCGAAATAAGAGCCTGCCTCATTGATTCCCTATCGGCTTCAAGAGCCTGAAGCCTTGCATACAGCTTCTGCACCTCCAGGTCCTTCATATCAGAATGGATTATTGAATCCCTAGGACTTTTCGTATAGTCATCAGAAATTGAGCCAACAGAAGCCTTATGATTGGCAACGCCAACAACTGGAGGTACTTGATGAACGGAATCTATTGTGTAGACTCGGTCGCTCATGTCATCTCCATTTTCGGATGCATTATTCACTTTGTAATTAGGATTCACATCAAAATTGGAAAAAACTGTCTTTTTGACACTGCCACCAAATCTTTGGGAATCTGGGCTGATTTCTTTCTTAATATGCTTAGGCCGCGATGGAGATTGACCAACAACTACCTTTTCAAGCATACTTTGTGTTCCAAAATAGTCACCGTCGGTCTGAATGGTTCTTGGAGTTCGCTCAAATTCATTGATCCGGTACTCCAAATCCTTCAGTTGATCCGTAGAGCGTGGAGTTTCCCCAAACGGATACTTCTCAATGTCAGTAGTTTCATCATCACCATCTGGATAAGCCTGGGATCCATTTGTATTGCACTTGAGAGACGGGTAAATTTCATACGGAGGAAACACATATTGTCCATCCAGGCTCTCGGCAATGCTTGTGTTTCGGCTCATACCCTTTTCTCCTCCAGATTCAGACTCCGTAGCCCCATAACTCATCATCCTATGTTTATAGGCCTGAACTTCACATGTAAGCGAATGAATAGTCTGTTCCCTCCTATACAACAAATCCTCCAATGCCATTGTCTCCTGCTGATCATGTTCCATCTTTTCCTCAACGAACCTCTTAAACTGCCTTGCCTCCATCTGAACCTCTGCCTTCTCGCTCTGCAGCCTCAGAATCATAGACATGGCCTCATTGGCAGCTGAAGCAGACGCGTTCCTCTCCTCTTCCAACTCCATAATGAGTTCTTGAATAGTCTGCTGTTGACTGCACACTGTTTCACGCAATGCCATACATTCGTTTTCTATCTCCACACGGGCAATTTGAGGTACCTCAAGTCCGGGGACAGTAAATTTGTTTTCCTCCTTGGATTCATCATATTTACGCTTAACAGACCGAAGACATGTATCGGAAAAGTTTCCATTACATGAGCTGCATCCACAGTTACAACATTTGGCCTGGCTAACCGGTTGGGGCGAATAACCGGAATCCATAGGCCAACTAAAACCCCGAAACTCGCAATTCAACCCCAACTAACAACAACCTTTTTACACGAAGAACTTTAAAGCAACAGAGTTTTCAATAAATTCAGAATTCAGAGGTCCAACTCCTCCACCCGTATATATATATTAATAAACTCCCCTTCAGTTTATGCATGAATTTCCCCCTCTATTCCTCAATCAAGACAAAAGAAACCAATGGTTTCGGATCAAAATTCAATCGCCATAAATTCCCTGCAAACGCGTAATGTTTCTGCAGCATGAATTTACCACATCTACATACGTAATAGTATTTAAATAATCCAGCGTGTATGGGCAAGTAATTCCGCAGACAAAATCAAACCTGGTTTTTCCACCCGGGAAATCGCCAATTGGCAGTTGATTCTGAGAATGATATTCTCCGGAGAACCGAGGTGGTTTTCCGCCACGAATTCTGATCCGAAGGGGAAATCAATCTCCCAATCTCACTGGGAGATTGAGGGAAAGAAAATTATGATTGGGAGGGGACTCCAAACCCTAGCTTTCTGGTTGACGCCTTATTCTCTCTCCGGTATTTGATTTTTGTTTTGGAGTTTTTTCTTCGGTTTGGATTTGCCTCGTGCTTCGCGAAAATCTGATAGCTGTTTTTTCTAGAGAGAGAAAGAGAATGGTTGTTTATCGTTGGTTAGTCTCGGGGGAGAGAGAGAGAGTGGAAACTGAGGAAGGAGGGTAGATTCGTCATTTAGGTAGGCCTTATCGACTAATCACAGAGTTCTACGGATTAGTCTTAAGAATAATGATTATTTAATTAATGAAAAATGATTGTTTTAATTAAGAAAATGATTATTTTCTCTCTCTCTCTCTCAACTACCCCTTCTAGTTAAAGTTGTTTAGTTGCAAATTCAAAAAGTGTTAATTAATACTCCCTCCGTCCCAAAATTCTTATCCGTTATTTCATTTTGGGTTGTCCCAAAATTTTTGTTCACTTTCATTTTTTAGTAAATTATTACACACAACTTTTTTGTGGGACCCACAACTTTATACCAATCTACACAAAACTAACAACTCTCCTTAAAAATCGTGCAAAAAACAAATTGAACAAGAATTTTGGGACGGAGAGAGTACACATTTTGTTGATCAATTCTTTGAAAACGTGTGCAGGCACGTCTAACTCGTTCGTTGAGTCTTATTCTTATCCATCTAATCTTATTAAATAAATACCATAGGCAATGAGTGACATCATTAAATACAATTTTTAGACTTTCTATGATTCCATCGTGTGACCAATGAGATTTTCTTTTCCTAATTTAGGGGGGTTGTTTGTAACTTGAAATCGAATTCATCCCAAAATTCTCAAAATAAAAATCAGATGTGAATTTGGAATAAAACATAATTGTTACTAGGGTTTGAGAATCTAAAGTATTACTCTCTCTGTCTCGCTATTTGTGGTCACGTTCTTTTCGGCACGAGAATTAAGAGAGTAGATGATAAAGTATGAGAGAGAGAGCAGATGATAAAATATGAAAGAGCAGATGAGTAAGATAATGAGAGAGTATGAGAGAAATGATGATAAAGTCGGAGAGAGAATGTAATAAAGTAGGAGAAAGAAGATGATATAATAGAAGATATGATAATATTTTTTTACCAAATTAGGAAAGTGACCACAAATAACGGGACACCCCTTTCGGGAAAGTGAGCCACAAATAGTAGGACAGAGGGAGTATGTAATTTCAAATTTTATTTCTGATGAAGTTATATATTTGACACACGATTTTGAAACCCTCTTACCAACTGCCCATAATTTTTTACCCAAGAAAATATTTTGTAGATATATATGAATTATTAGTCAATTAATATTAATTAAAGAAGTTTACTACCGAATCAAGATTTATTCCAAGTGTTGTGAATTTTAGAGTTGGTAGAGAAACAAATCTCCTACATGCTATCATGCCACCCTTATTGTGACAAAATTAATTCTATACTTCATTAAATTAATTAAAAAGAATTAGACAAGGAATACATTATTCTACATATAATACTACAACGTGCATCCATGCACTTACTTCTTGCTACTACAATCTACCTACATTTCAATCACATATATCTTGGATCCAAATTCTCTTCCCAACATCAAAATTCAGACCATTACTTACTTCCTTAATGGCGTCGAAGCCCTCCAAACGAAAGCCCTTCACATACACCTTCATCTTTTTCTTGATCGCCCTCTTGATCTTCACCTTCCACTACCTAAAGCAAGCACAAGACGAGTACCAAAACGCCGTAACTTACCCTAAAAAGGCAAGAAACCCCAAGTGGTTCGACGTCGTTGCAAGAGAGCTTGGAGACGAGAGCATCAACGTCGGATTGGTAAACATGGACGAGGACGATAAGATTACGATGGAGAGGAATATCCACACAAGGGGGAAGATTGTGAAGGTGGATTTTAAGCCGGTGGGTAAAGGTATAAAGTGGTCGGATCTGTTCCCAGAGTGGATCGACGAGAGTGCTCCGGCTAAGTGCCCGGAGATTCCGATGCCGGAGTTCGAAAAGTATGAGGGTTTTGATGTGGTGGTGGCTAAGGTTCCTTGTAATGAGAGTGGAGAGGGTGGGTGGAGGGATGTGTTTAGGGTGCATGTGAATTTGGTGGTGGCTAATTTGTTAGTGAGAAGTGGGAGGAGAATTGGGAAGGTTATTGATAGGCCAGTTTTTGCAGTGTTTGTTGGGTCTTGTGGTCCGATGTGGGAGATTTTTAGGTGTGATGATCTTGTCACCCATGTTGGTGATTTTTGGGTTTATAAACCTCAACTTAGGAGGATCAAGCAGAAGGTGCTTATGCCTGTTGGAAGCTGCCACGTCAGCCCTCCATTTGCACAATCCGGTAAGCTACAAATTGCCCCACTTGCCTTGTATTCCTTTTCGGACCGTCTCACTCGACTTGTCTTGTTTCCTAAAAAGGAAAATATTTACTACACAAACTTCTACTTTTTTTTATAGGTCTACCTTTCTACACATAATCACCCACTCGTCGAGATCGATTTTGTTTATTTGACTTCCGGTTGTATCAATTTTCAATTTTCAAATAATGTTGTATTTTCAGGTGAAGAATTATGGCGGGAAAATCAGCAGCCAAGAGAAGCATACGCCACCGTTTTACATTCCTCGGAAGCCTACGTCTGCGGCGCAATCGCCCTCGCCCAAAGCATCATCCAATCACAATCAACCAAAGACCTAATCCTCCTCGCCGACGACCACATCTCCCCCAAATCCCTCGCCGCCCTCCGATCCGCCGGCTGGAAAATCAAGCCGATCAAACGCATCCGCAGCCCTAATTCGAGGAAGAACGCCTACAACGAGTGGAATTACAGCAAGCTCCGCCTGTGGCAGCTCGAAGAGTACGACAAAGTCATGTTCATCGACGCCGATCTCATCGTCACCGGAACCCTAGACGACTTCTTCATCTACCCCCAAATCTCCGCCGCCGCAAATGACAAACACATCTTCAATTCGGGGCTAATGCTGATCGAGCCGTCGGATTGCACCTTCAAAACCCTAATGAACCGGCGGTGGTCGGTGCGGTCGTACAACGGCGGCGATCAGGGGTTTCTCAACGAGATGTTTCCGTGGTGGCACCGCCTTCCGGGTAGGATTAATCGGATGAAGTTCTTCGGATCGGCGAAGGATTTGGAGCATCGATTGCCGGACGATACGTTGGCGGTGCATTACCTCGGGTTGAAGCCGTGGATGTGTTACAGGGATTACGATTGCAATTGGGATAAGGAGGAGACGCGGCAGTTCGCGAGCGACTCCGCGAATGAGAGGTGGTGGCGCGTGTATGACAACATGGCGGAGGAGTTGAGGGAGTCTTGCTCGTTGAGTCCGCAAATGGATGCGAGGATTCGGAAGTATAGGAAGCTAGCTAAGGATGCTAAGTTTCGTGATGGGCATTGGAGGATTAAGGTTAAAGACCCTAGACGACATGTATTATGATTGTTTTCAAGTTCGAAAGCTAATTGATCGGAAAAAATTATTTTTGGCTTAGGTTGGTTGTCGACTCGATTTTAGTCCATTTCGATAATTTATCAATTTTAATCTAATTTCTATCCTTTTTTTAAAGAGAAAATAAATTTAGTATTTCAATTCTAGTTTGAAACCGGCATCTAAAAAATCCGGTTTTACGCCGTTGGTTACAGTTACACTTTATCAATTTAATAGCTTTTCTAAATTTATAATATTTAATTATTAATAAATTTCAATACATTGTAAAAATTAAAAAATTACGGTTTGAATTCGTAATAAGTCAAGAGTCAATTATAAGTGAAAATATATAATCTATAACATGGAATTATCTTCGTACTCGAAAGAAAATTTATGTTCTTCTTGTTGATTCTCTGCAGTATTTTTATTTCAAACGTACATTGCGCTTAAGCATACTGAAATTGGATCTAAATTGACAAATTGACGAAATGGACTAAAATCGGATTATCTTATAAAATATGAATTAAAGTTGAACTAAAATCGAATTATCTTATAAAATAATGAATTAAAATTGAACTGAACTAAAATAATAGGTCAAAGTGAATCGATAGTCAACATAATGAGCTAAAATGATTTTTTCATCTAGCTGATTGAGTTATCAAAGTGTCTAGGCCAGCCAGCCCGGCCCAACCAAGTGGGCCGACCTTATATCTTGGGCCGGCCTGCAAATCATTCATGCTGCTGAAATTTCAGCTCCATCTCCACATGCACGTTTATTTAGCTCTTAAGACCCGAGCCTTTTTCCGTCGTTATTCCGTCGGTAATATCCAGTTTTCTTGTAGTGCTTCCTTTATTTCATATATGAACCTCAAACATTTTAACCTTAATGGCGTCGAAGCCCGTTCACTCGATGCTTCACCGTTTTCTTGATAGTCCTTCTCATTATCACCTCCCACTACCTAAGCAAGTTACTAGATGAGTTCCAAAACGGAGTAACCTACCCCCGACCAGTTCGGGCTAACCCGAATTGGTTGGAGGTCGTTGCGCGAGAAATAGGAGATGAGATCATCAATATCGGATTAGTGAACATGGACGGAAATGAAACGACGACGGTGGACGAGGTTCAGACAAAAGAGAGGATCCTTAAGGTGGATTTTGCCGTGGCGGATAAGGGCTTGCAGTGGTCCGACTTCTTTCCGGTGTGGATCGACGAGAACTCGCTGGAGTTTGGTAACTATGAGGAGCTGGATGTGGTTGTTGCTAGAGCTCCTTGTGAAGAGAGTGGATTGAGGGATGTGTTGAGGTTGCATGTGAGTTTAGTGGTGGCTAACTTGTTAGTGAGAAGTGGGAGAAGAAATATGGGAAGTGGTGTTGGTAGTAGTAGACCACTTTTTGCTGTGTTTGTTGGGTCGTGTGGTCCGATGTGGGAGATTTCTTGTGAACCATGTTGGTGATTCTTGGATCTACAAACCACAACTTTGGAGGATCAAGCAGAAGATTCTCATGCCGGTTGGAACTTGCCAAATCAGCCCTTCGTTTGCACAACCTAGTAAGCATGATCATAAGATTCTTCCATTTCGATTTCTTACTGACGAAAAATCCCGTCGCAAATTGTTCATACGATGGTTTGGACAATTAACGGAAATCTCATCGTGACATCAACAGATATCCATCAATAACACATTAGCAATCATCATTTTACCGACGGAATCCATCCATCCCAATGTTAAATTACCGACGGATTTTCTGACCGTCAGTAAAATACCCTATAGTAAATAGTAAGCATGATCTTAAGATTCTAAACATTACCATTTCTAGGGTAACTATGTCCATTACCGATGGAAAATACCATCGTCGATTCTGTCGGTAACACATTAGCGATGAATTACTGGCGGAATTCATGTGCCGGTACATTAGTGATGGATTGCTGGCGGAATTCATCCGCCCGTAAAAAACACGATTACTTTATAGTGTCTTATAAAGCAATTGAGTTGTGAAACATACCTCTTTGCAGGTGAAGAATCATGGAGGGAAAATCACCAGCCAAGAGAAGCTTATGGTACTGTACTACATTCTTCAGAAGCTTATGTATGTGGAGCAATAGCTCTAGCCCAGAGCATAATCCAATCAAACTCAACCAAAGACCTAATCTTGCTAGCAGATGATCATCTCTCTCCCAAATCCCTCTCCGGCCTCCGATCAGCCGGGTGGAGAATCAACCGAATCCAACGCATACGCAGCCCTAATTCGAAGAAAAACACCTACAACGAATGGAACTACAGCAAGCTCCGTCTATGGGAACTCGAAGAATACGATGAAATCATGTTCATAGACTCAGATCTCATAGTGACAAGAAACCTAGACAACTTCTTCACTTACCCACAAATCTCAGCAGCAGCAAATGATGGATACATTTTCAACTCCGGGCTCATGTTGATAGAGCCATCAAGACGCACATTCAAGACCCTCATGAAGATGAGGTGGTGGGTGAAATCGTACAACGGCGGCGACCAGGGGATTCTCAATGAGATGTTTCCGTGGTGGCACCGCCTCCCGAGCAAGGCGAACCGGCTCAAGTTCTTCCACTCTGCAGGTAATCCGAAACATGAAGTGGCTAACGATACTTACGCGCTGCATTACCTTGGGATGAAGCCGTGGACGTGCTACAGAGACTACGACTGCAACTGGGATAGGCCGGAGACCCAGAAGTTCGCCAGCGACTCTGCGAACGAGAGGTGGTGGCGGGTTTACGACAACATGGCGGAGAAGTTGAGAGGATACTGCTCCTTGAGTCCACAAATAGATGCACGGATTAGGAATATCAGAAACAGAGCTAAGGATGGGAAGTTTCCTGATGGGCACTGGAGGATTAAGGTTAAAGATCCCAGACAATATAGATTGTGAGATGCATTCCAACATCATATAAACTACTCTTACCTGTAAATAGCAAGCTGAACTATATACATGCAAAATATGTTAGCATTCATAGCAAACTAATGAAGATTATAAACTTTAGTGTTAGAGTAAAGGAATTCGAAGAACAAATAAGAATAATAATCAAAACGAAATTAAATAAACGAAAGCAAAATCCAACTCAAAGATGAGTCCCACGATAGACAAGCTATCGGCCAAGCGTAAACGCCGTTCCTAGATCAAAGAGAATAAAACCCTCGATAAAACCCTAAGCTATTCGACCTAATATATATATAATAGAAGTCCTATCTAATTACGTAAATCATTAAGCAAAAGGAAATATTAAATAAAAGGAAATAAATCATAAATAATAAACCCTAATAATAAATCCTAATAATAAACTCTCCAAAGATCCATGCACCGCTACTTCTCACGAGCATGCCTCTAACAACTCCTCCACCCTTCCAAACAGTCTTGTCCTCTAAGGGAAAACTCGTTGTCCTACCTCGAACACCACCTCGCATGGAGAAAGCCCCTTAGTCGGATGAAAACGGTGTTGTACGAATATTCCGCCCATGCCAACCATCGACCATTGTTTCGCTTTAAGCAAAACATCTTAAGAAAGTCTCCACACAACGATTCACTACCTCCGTTTTGTGGTGAACATCGCATTTTCACTACCGAAAGATGAATACGTTAACCCCAAGTCCCTTGTACTTCTATCATGTTCTTCATCAATTTCATCATCCTCTCTAAGCCCTTAGAGGATGGGAGAATGGATTTGCTTTTACTTCACTACGTTAAAATCATATTTCGCGTTCCGCGTGGACGAAGCGAGGTTGGTTGACCCGCCGTGTCGGCACCGGACTTTCGGGTCCGTCCGCGATTGAGATTCCTCCAAATTAGGGTTTTGGTTAGGAGGTGAGCCGTCGGGCGTCGGCGTTGGATTTATTCTTCTCCGCCATCAAGCCCGCACAAATCTCGAATAGAACCTCGAGTCTTTCATAGACGCTAACTCCCCGGATAATCGATCATCCATACTCTTCAATCCCTTCTCCAACGCATCAATTCGCGATTCCATAGCCTGTTGTCGCGTAATTGTCATCCGGCAGGTCGGACCAATTTGTTAGAGTAAAGGAATTCAAAGAACAAATAAGAATAATAATCAAAACGAAATTAAATAAACGAAAGCAAAATCCAACTCAAAGATGTCCCACGATAACAAGTATCGCAGCTAAACGCCGTTCCTAGATCAAAGAGAATAAAACCCTCGATAAAACCCTAAGCTATTCGACCTAATATATATATAATAGAAGTCCTATCTAATTACGTAAATCATTAAGCAAAAGGAAATATTAAATAAAAGGAAATAAATCATAAATAATAAACCCTAATAATAAATCCTAATAATAAACTCTCCAAAGATCCATGCACCGCTACTTCTCACGAGCATGCCTCTAACATTTAGTCTCAATCAACTATTGACAACCACATACATGATGGCTACACGAATAAAACGAACTAATAGACAACATTCCATGATAATCATCAGGAGAATCACAGATAGGCAAAAAACAGTTTTAGGACAGAAACGCTTGTCGTCAAGAAATCCCTATATCATCATAATAGAATATAAACAAGAAGCAAAGCAAACAAAAAGCATATTCACTTAACCAAATTCTTCAATCTACTCACCATTATGCTCTGCTCAAGAAGTAAATTAGGATTTATACTTATCTAGCTTATGAGGGGGGAAATGTAATACTCCCTCTGTCCCGCTATTCTTGTCTTAGTCCAAAAAAGAAAATAATAAGTGGACCAAAATCAATCTAAATAGTGGGACCATCACTTTAACACATATCCACCCACTTTAATAAACAACTATACATTTTCGTAACCCCGCGCCTAAACCCACTAAGACAAGAATAGCGGGACGGAGGAAGTATATGTAAACATCAAAAGTTGAATTCCAAGTGGCTCCTACTCTCACAAGGAGTGTTTCTCAAAATCCCAAGAGCACAAAAAGAGATGGTGTGCCATCAAAAAAACAAGAGCGGAATTAACATAGCAATAACACTATGATTCTTGCTACCAGTCTTTCGACGTAAACAGGTAAGTGAAACAGTTTTAGGACAGAAATGCTTGTCCACAAGAACTCCTTATGTCATCATAATACAATATAACAAACAAGCAAATTACACCAAAAGGGATGAACCATTGCAGATATTCACTTTAACCAAATTCTTCTATCTACTCACCATTATGCTCTGTGGCACTCAAAAAACAATAACTCTAGTGAGCTAGCAACTCAAGAAGTAAATCAGGGTTTATATTTAACCAGCTTATGAGGGGGAAAGTAATATAAGTGAACATCAAAAGTTTAATTTCAAGTGGCTCCAACTCTCTTAAAGAGTGCTTCTCAAAAGCCCACGAACAAAAATAGAGACGTGCAGTCAAATTAACATTGCAAAAGAGTAGCATTATGATTCTTGCTATCTTACCAGTCTTGCACTACATCTTCCCTCAATGATCTTCATTCATATAGCCAATTAGTACTACGAATGCTCGGAAAGATCAAGATGCATACACAGTATCATCAATCATCATCATCATGAGGCACAAGTACTTGGTAGCAACACTCACCCATAATTCTAGCAATGATGATTTGAATAAACCTTGTAATCAATATCCCAATAGAACATAATATACATACATCGATATAAACAAATAACACAAGTTTCTGTATTTCTTATCTGTGTTTTACCCTGTCGCCATCAACACTAATACTTGTGCTCCACAATGGAGAAGTCCTCACCGGCGGAGAAGAACTGCAGCACACCTCCAACCTCTCCCGAAACCGCGACTCCGACAACTTCAACATCGTCGGCAATGCCAAGCAGAAGCCTTTATCCACACACATTCTGTGCCTCGGCTTGATCCTACTCTCTAAGCTAAAAGAGAAATACTGCGGGAATGCCACCAATTCCTTCAACTCCCTACCCATTTCCACCACGAAGTAATCGAATTTCGGCTCGAAATTCTCCTTAATGCTGTAACAGAACAAGGATGGGAACCTCCTAAAGACGACGACTGTGTCCCTATACGAAAACCCTAGCTTCTGGAAGTACTCAATTCGAGGAATAAACTTCGATTCGACCGAGCACGATAACAGTGAGGCAAATCTGCTGACGTCTTCGATGCCAATTGTGCCCTGGAGGAAGTAGAGAGTGGGGCGGAGCTGCCGCTCGACGCTGCAAATCAGGAGGCGCGGGCGGCGGTGGATGACCTGGCGGATATCTACGGCTTTTACTCGAGCCTCACGGAGGAGGAAAGTGATGGCCGGAATTACGGTGTCGGAGGTAGAGGACATTAATATCTCCGGGCACATGGGGAAAATGCGGCGGAGGTCGTGAACGGTGACGCCGAGAGAGAGAAGAAAATCGACGGTGGATTTGATATGGGAAACGGGAGTGGAGATTAGCGGCGGGTGGGTGTGGAGGCAGTAGAAGGAATCGACGCCGAGGGAATCCAAGTAGAGGATGATTTCCTGGGTTTGGGAATTTCCGGAACTGACCGGAGAAATTGGCGGAGGGTTTTGATTTTGCTGCAATTTGAGAGGGTGAGGGAGGGAGATGGTGGGGGAATGAGGAGGGAAGTGGAGGGTTTTGGGGCGGGGGATGGAGGGGGAATTGGGGTTGTGGATGGGGAGAGGAGCGGTGGCGGCGGCGGAAGTGGAGGAGAGATGAAGTGTTTCTTGCATATTGCTACATTGTTTGGAGAGAGAGAGAGAGAGAGGGGAGAGAGAGAGAGAAGTTAGCTGGAAGGAGATAAGGTGAAGGAGGCGTGTTTTATCTGAAAATCTCCGGTGTGGAGGATAATGAAGAACACAGCTTTGTTTACTTCTTTCTATCTCAAGGGCTTTATGGTCTTTTCCCTCATCCAAATTAAGAAATCTTAACATACTAGTAAAACAAAATTCCACATGATTATTATTGCTATAAAGCAGTAGATCATGAAGGTTTATGCACTGACCGAAAATGAGCGGCGACGGCGGTGGCGGTGGCGGTGGTGGACTGAGCAGGTTAGGGTTAGCACTCGTGATAATCTTTGTAATCTCTCTACTGGCGATCTTCGCGCAATTTTTCTATGTGCTCTGGCGCCGCCGTGTGTTTCTCCGTCGGACGAGTTCTCCGCCGGAATCTGATTTCCCCTCCATCGCGCCGTCGAAGGAGCTCCTCTATTTCTACTGCGTGAGACCGGAATTCTGCGTCGATCGCAGCTCGTTGACTGCGGATTCTGGAGTTAATCGGATAAATTCGAATCAATCGGATACGGCGGTCATCGATATCGACCTGTTGAAGATTCAAGGAGTGTTCGGAGCGCCGAGGTTTCTGTTCACCGTCAAAGAGGAGGAGAAGGAGGGAATGGAAACGCCGGCTAAGAGGATGCCTTTTCCGGCTGAAAATGAAATGAAAAAAATTGTTGAAGATGAAAACAGAGGAGGCCTGACTTTGGTGGAGTGTTTCCCGGCGGAGGTGGAGATTGACGAACAGAGCGTGGATGATGATACGACGCCGCTTTCGACGCCTTGCGCGTCGCCTGTGTATTTCACTCCCTCTGCTTCTCCGGTACATGAAGTGGTCAATGGCCGGTCATCGCAGCTGAAGTTAACTTCTCAGGGCGGCAACCTCGGTTAACGTTTCATTTTCTTTTTAATTTTTTAAATATAATTAATTTAATATACTTGACAGTTGATTTGAACTACCGAAATTCAACTATAATTTTTATTTTTAATGTTTATTTTGTTTCCAAGAAATTTCTCAACTAATCTCAACTGTTACATTAAAATAAGACTCCAATTGGTATAGGATATAGTCTTGTGTTTAGTTAAATTTATATTTTAGTAAAATTAAGTTATGAGTAGGTTTTTTCTGTTAAAAAATACTCTCTTCTACATCTATTATTGTAATATTTTTCTAATCGTGTTGTTCCGCAATTATCGTTATTCAGGGGCGGATAGAAAGGGGGCGGGTGGGTGCAATCGCCCCTCCCCCCGAACTTTCGTATATTACTACAATTAGCTCTCTATTTTTTATAATTTACATATATATTCCATTTTGATTTTCGAGTTTGCCCCTCCGAAATTTTCGAATTTGTCATTCTACCCTTAAGTTAAAATTAAAAATTAGTGTGAATATGACAACTAGATATAAAAAATATTAAAAATTATATATTAAGTACACCAACTTTAGTGGAGGTTTAAAAGTTGAAGTTCGGATATCTATATATTTTGATAAGGTTGCAGATGTAATTTACATATAATATAACTTTATGCAATTGATATATTATGTTTGTGTTCTTTTTTCCAATACTTATTGCTCAATTGAATAAATTATTGAATCTCCCCGATCACATGTAGACCTATCAAAATAGGGTGTTGTAATATAAATTTCAAGGGATAGTTAGATGAATAACATAATATCCCTAAATATCGCTAAGTAGTAAGTATAGTTAGACCTAAATAGAAACAAACGCCCCTAAAAAAATTTCTCAGGGACTCCGCCCCCGAACCCCCGTACAACACCTTTCTTGCCCTTATAAATTCTCGCTCCCCTTAACTCAAAATCCTGGATCTGCCCCTGGTTATTTATATTAACTTTTATCATAAAAAATGAAGTAGTCTCTTTTTACTCACTACTCATCCCCTTCCTTATTATCTCTTTCCAAAAAATATTTCTAGCGCCATTTGTTTCAGCTCTGAACTCATAAATTTATTTTAACTATTTGAATAATTTTAGATTATTTCTTCAAATACAACTCAATTGTATCCACTATGTCTTAAAAAAATTTGAAATTCTCATTTCTTCTCGTCAACCTTCTTAATATGATTAAAAACTTATAAAATATTTTTTTTAATCTATATGTTGAAAATAAACCAAACAGTAATAGCAGGATAAAAAGAGTATAAAATAATTAACCACTATTCGACATGTGGAAAACCGTTGTTCCGACTATTCTTCTTCAAATAGAAAAGAAAAAGTGGCCTTTTATGTGAATTTGGTCTAGAATGGATTTCGTACTTAAAAAGGGTTATCGTTTGGAATAAATTGGACCGAGCTAATTGGGCCCGTCTTATTCTACATTTTTCTTAATTCAAAAATTTACGATTTTCACGTAGAAAAGAGTCGGGGGAAGTAAAAAATAGAAAAAGAAGATAAGGATCATTTTGAAATATTTTTTGATGGGAAAATTTTTTTTTAAGGATTTTTTATTAAAAAAAAAAAAAAAAAATTGTCGTGCTTGGGACAAAGGCATTTCATAATTGACTGACTGGTCTTTTTTTGGTTTGGAACAGAACAGAGGAGTTTGTTAAGGTGGACATAATAAGGTGTACAATAGAATAAGGGGGTGTGAAAAAGGTAAAAAAAAAAAAAAAAAAAAAAAAAAGGAAGGAATGTTTTTTATATCTGCCTCCGGCGGGGGAGGTTCTCTGTAGATCCTCTCCTCCGACCGCCGCCTGGCCGTGTGTTTTTTTTTTTTTTTTTTTTTTTTTTTTTTTTTTTTTTTTTTTTTTTTAATTTTTTTTTTTTTTAATTTTTTTTTTTTTTTTTTTTTTTTTTTTTTTTTTTTTTTTTTTTTTTTTTTTTTTTTTTTTTTTTTTTTTTTTTTTTTTTTTTTTTTTTATTTTTTTTTTTTTTTTTTTTTTTTTTGTTTTAAAATTTATAAATTATATTTTATGTGTTTTGTTTTTTTTTTTTATTTTGGAGGGGATATTATTTCACAAGATCCGCGTTTTGTTTCTTGGCCATATCCATGGCCGATATCATCTTTTCTTCAGATAAGTGATTCTTGCTTGGGATTGTTTCTAATTTTGGGTTTTTTTTTTCTTCCTATCTCATTCTTTTTGCCCTCCTGAAATTGAGAAAATTACTTAAATTCTTTTTCCCATTTATCAATTCAGAAGATAAATGAGTAAGATATTATTGGTATTTTGGTTGAAGAAAGATAAATTGAGAAGATATATGAGTAAGATGATCTGGTAAGAAATTGAGAAAGCAGCATAATCCACTTCAGATAACAATTAAGTAGGAAAATGGAATACTCCAACTAACAAAATAACAATGATTTTAATCTCAGTGCAATCAAAGTTTGAGAAAAATCTAATTTAGTTCCACCATTTTAACTTATTTTACTAACCACTGTTCCACCATAGCCTATTGAGAGTAGGCTTTGAAATTACTTACCTAGACCTACCACGTACCTTACCTTACGTGTGCAAAAGTAGAATAACATTAATTACCCGATTCATATAACCACGGCAATTTTTTGATTTTAATCCACCATTTTAACTTATTTTAGTAACCACTGTTCCACCATAGCCTATTGAGAGTAGGCTTTGAAATTACTTATGTAGACTTACCACGTCCCTTATCTTACGTGTGCAAAAGTAGAATAACATTAATTACCAGATTGATATAACTACTATTCATTGATGTGTATACACTGGATAATAACAACCACTGGATGAACCACCTGTCCTTCAATGAGTTTATTAAATTGATCTGCATAATCATTCCATAGGGTACACCACAGCCGATTTGTTCTAATAAAAGTCAATCTCAATGAGGTTAGTGATAATAAATAATGTTTTCTTAGTTAAACAAATTTTTTATTCATGTATCATGTAAGAAATAAACATTATATAATTTATCACTACATACTTATCATCTTCCAGACGAATATTAAGCAGCTTTAACTGAGATCCATTAGATGTTTTAATATCCTTCATTGGTTCAACTTCAACCAAACTACCAATAATATCTGCAATAATACAGTATATAATCAGAAAAATGAAGACCTCGTTGCAATATTAGAAATAATGAAGCACACCAGAACATACCAAATAGGGGATTTTCATCAACATCTTCCAATTGTTGAACCTCTTGAAAAGTTTTAAACCAAAACCGCTTATAAGGAATTTATCCACCAAGAGGCATGTCAAGTGTGTAGCATCTATGAACATAATCTTATATCGAAACGTAGACACTTTAAACTTCTTAGTATTGACAACCAATTTGAAGTTTTTGACACCAGATAGCTTTCCCGCCTCTAATTGGTTCGCAAAGCGCCCAATTAATTTTTTAGGAACAGTGGCTTCAATTCTATTCTCCTGCAGTATTAAAAATATGGGAAATTGTAATTAAAAGGAAAAAAAACCATTTGAGTTGAGTTAAAATATGGGAAATATGGAGCAAAAGAAAAAAGAAAAATTAAAAAGTAAATTCTACCCTAATTGAATTAAAAAGAAGCTGACCTGAGTTTTATCTACTTTGAAAGTAGTTTCATATTCTTTTCATTCTTGAATTACTTTCCATTTCTACTTTGAAATGTAGCAGAAGAAGGTGTTTGAGTCAGAGGTAAATGGGAAATCAGTCCATTCATCTCCACACATAAAATTATGTAAATTACACACACAATTGATGTAAATTCTTGAATCGTTATCTTGTTCTACCACTTGTGAATCTTGTTAAACCATATAATATATATAAATACTACATTAAATCTTACCTTCAAATCGTGGAATGCACAGTCGAGATTTTGAATTTCTCTCTTGTTGTAAGCAAGATACTGATAAACATGCACGAGGCGCAGCATGATTTTATAGTCGAACTTGTTTGTATCTGTCAAATTCTCAATTACACAATTTTTCGCCATTTCTACTGTTTAGAACTTCACAGCCTTCAGAGAAGGGTTCTACAAATTTCTTGATGAATAAGCGTTATTATACTTTTGCAGGCGCCATCTCCAATGTATACACATCAATGAATAGTAGTTATATCAATCTGGTAATTAATGTTATTCTACTTTTGCACACGTAAGATAAGGGACGTGGTAAGTCTACATAAGTAATTTCAAAGCCTACTCTCAATAGGCTATGGTGGAACAGTGGTTACTAAAATAAGTTACAATGGTGGATTAAAATCAAAAAATTGCCGTGGTTATATGAATCTGGTAATTAATGTTATTTTACTTTTGCACACGTAAGGTACGGTACGTGGTAGGTCTAGGTAAGTAAATTCAAAACCTACTCTCAATAGGCTGGTACGTGGTAGGTCTAGGTAAGTAATTTCAAAGCCTACTCTCAATAGGCTATGGTGGAACAGTGGTTAGTAAAATAAGTTAAAATGGTGGAACTAAATTAGATTTTTCTCAAACTTTGGTTAAAGTGGTGGAACTAAATTAGATTTTTCTCAAACTTTGATTGCACTGAGATTAAAATCATTGTTATTTTGTCAGTTGGAGTATTCCATTTTCCTACTTAATTGTTATCTGAAGTGGATTATGCTGCTTTCTCAATTTCTTACCAGATCATCTTGCTCATATATCTTCTCAATTTATCTTTCTTCAACCAAAATACCAATAATATCTCACTCATTTATCTTCTGAATTGATAAATGGGAAAAAGAATTTAAGTAATTTTCTCAATTTCAGGAGGGCAAAAAGAATGAGATAGGAAGAAAAAAAAACCCAAAATTAGAAACAATCCCAAGCAAGAATCACTTATCTGAAGAAAAGATGAAGATATCGGCCATGGATATGGCCAAGAAACAAAACGCGGATCTTGTGAAATAATATCCCCTACAAAATAAAGGAAGTAAACCTTGACACCCATGTAATATACCTTAACAGATTTTGGACACCAAAATCGATCCCAAACCAGGCAATTGTAGCAAAATCTGAATGAGGCAATACAACAAACACCTAATAAACCAATCAAAAGACACAATAAAAAGCAGCAGATACGATTACCTGGAAAATGCTGAACATCAATCGTATTGACCGAGAAATAGGTGCCGGAGCCAAATGAAGGTGAGATCGGAGAAAACAAACGGCTTCGACGATGCGGAGGAGAGAGAGATCGACAGAGAAACCGGCGCCGGAGGCAGATGAAGGTGAGATCGGAGAAAGCAAAGGGCAATTGTCGATTTCGACGATGCGGAGGAGAGAGAGATCGACAAAGAAACCGGCGCCGGAGGCAGATGAAGGTGAGATCTGAGAAAGCAAAGGGCAATTGCCGATTTCGACGATGCGGAGGAGAGATCGACTATGGGGTTTGGAGCTGTTTAGGTTTTGTAAAACTTTCTTATCGGTTTGGTGGGTGGGGGAGATAAGCGGTGTAGATATATGATGGGATGGAGGTGAATAGTATTAATGTGTGTGGTATCCATACGATTTGACGGGGAAGATCGTCTTCCTTTAATAGATATATAGTTATTTAATTTTTTTTTAAATGAGTTATTTCTATCTTATTCATAACTTCAACTTTCAAAATAAATATTTAAGATTACTTTGATCTAAAGGTCTAAATTAAACATGTAAATCTTATCTTATTCTGTACAAAGACTTTATGTATTAAATTGGACATTTAATTTATTTGCTATATAAATTTACACTATTCTATACAAATGTATCCAATTTATTTTCTTGTTTCACTTTTTAGATCAACAATAATGAAAATAAATACATTATGTTTTTATGATTAATGTGGAATATATATTACTTATCTTATCTTGTGATATTATGCAATACAAATGATTGTCTCTTTCTCATACATATAAGCGACTATTTGTTCTTATAAAATAATTATAATTAAATACATTTTATTTTGATTATTTAATCGTAATGAACTATTAGAAAAAAAGATAATTTGCAAGAAGAAAAAACTAACAACTAATGACTTGATTTTTAACCAAGCAATTGAGTATCTTGAAGAAGTTGTGGGGCCGTTGATAATCTAAATTTAAATTATTTTCAAATACAAACATTTTTTTTTCAAAAATTAGAGACCAAATTTTAAGTTAATAACAAATAACAACGTAAAAATAAAATATTTGATCTAAAATAATAATAATACTTAGTGCTGTTTAAATGGGGATTTAGATTTAGATTTCCGACTCACAAGTCAGAAAAACTAAGTCTCAACCGATTTTCGTCTTCCGCCGCGGCCCCTCCGCCACCCTCCCCGCGTACGGCGGCACGCCAGCACCGCCTATTGGCCATCCTCTCCTGACCCCTCCGCTACGCCGTAAGCACTAAGTCTGCCTTCTCGGCGCCGGCAAGTGTAAGTCCGAAATTACTCAAATTAGAATAGGGCGCCGACTACATCATCATCTTCTGCCCCTTGCTGCCGTACACAAGGTGGATTTTCTTTCTGCATAACTCCAATTTTCGTTTCTTGATTTATTGTGGTAAATTGTCAATTTCTAGGATTCTATCAATTTTAAAGTTTGTTATCTGTATATGAGTATTATCTAATAGGAAATTGAAGGAATAATGTGAATTAGGTCAAGATATTTCTGTAAAATTGTTAAATAAGAAAAACACTTTGGGGATATTTGTTTAGGATTGATGTTTGGAAGAAGGCATAAAAGAATCAAGATATATCAAATGATGAATGTAATTCTTTATTGGAATGGATGTTAATCAGCTCAATGAGGCCTTAGAACTACTCATTATTTTCGGTTTTTGTGGTATAACCAGCTAACCCGAAAACAGAAGGGGTATCGGCTTTGGGATGCATTTTCTGACTTCGGTTAACCGATAACTGGTATCAGTTATCTAAAAAAATAAATTAGAGGCCCCCGATATTTTGGGGCCTGGGGAGGTCGCCCATGCTCGCCTGCCCTCAGGGCCGGGCCTGGGTATGGAAAGGAACAATAGATTGTGTATTCTCATCTAGTAGGTTTATTATTGTTGTTGAATTCGTTTCCTATCCCTGATTTGCCAACACAGATTATACCTTGAACATCAATGAGGTTCTTCTTTTATGGCCTTCTGCAAGGGATTTTCTGCTGAATCTTGCTTGTAATTTCGTCGACATTTCTTTGATTCTTGTGGTTTGGGCTTGCATTATCACAATGATCTTGAGAATAAGATGGTAAAGTTAAAAATGGCTGGCTGTCTTCTACATTTTTTTGCAGGCTTCATATGTATAAATGTGATAAAGTTATGGAAACCCAAATGCACAAGAGTTCGTCCCCAACCATTCACAAGTGGAGAAAAGTTGCCTATGGAGGTATGCAACCTGGATTCGACGACAACCACACGGATGATTCTTTCCTCGAGGACATGATCATGAATGCCAATGTAGTCAAAAGAGATTTGCTCAAGGTGATTATTGATGCTATCCCCATCTCACAGTATCTATGCATTGTTGCTCTTGTTGTCTTAGTCTGGACTTGCACACTTCGTTCCATCTTCACCGCAGAGTCTCTCTTGTTACTCGACATTGCACTTCTTGTGTGGGGTTTCACAGTTGTCCTCTTAACAGCACAGAATCTATCTCTTAACCTACTGCTGAATTACATTCTCAAAACCTCCTTCTTCATAACTGTTTTATACATTCTATCTCCTATTTACCACACGCTAACGCGCTCCATAAGTTCGGATTCCATTTGGGCGCTCACAGCTTCTCTCGTAGTCCTCCATTTGTTTCTGCATAACTATTCTGATTCCATTTTGGAATCTCCTCAGCCTCTTGAGTTCACCACCTTCACTAGCAACATCTCACTTAATGCTTCTATAGTTGCATCCCTTTTGATCGCTTCCCGGCTTCCTTCGAGGCTTCATGTTTTCGCTATCGTTCTGTTCTCCTTGCAGGCTTTCTTGTTTGCTCCATTTGTTAGTTACAGTATCAAGAAATGCTCTTTCAAGTTGCACCTCTGTTTCTCATTGGTGTTAATGGCTGCCACTCTGTTCTTTGTTTATCACTTGCACCAACTGCTCTTCATTTTGCTGCTGAGCATATTGGTTTTTGTTAATTTGGTCTGCCCTTACTGGCTGATTAGGATTCAAGAGTACAAATTTGAGATTAATGGCCCTTGGGATGAGGCTAAGCTTTGTTTTAACATAACTGAATAATAATACTGTACTATTGACTACTTTTTCAGTTTTTTCTTGCTTCGTGTGTATATAATATGAAGAATTTCTGACTTTTGCATATATCTCAGAGTTTATCAATGTTGTGAATCCTTTCAATGGATTCCAAATTGTGCATTCTTACGTGTCACATTTCTTGTACGAAGGATATTTAATAGTTGCAGAAGTATAATGATTGTGACACATAAAAAAATATACTACCTCCATCCTGCTTGACTTGTATTGTTTTTCTTTACGGATTGTTCCGTTTGACTTACTCTGTTTCTTATAATAGAATACATAAACTCTCACTTTTTTTTTTGTGGGATCCATTTATCTACCAATAAGGAACAAGATAAGTCGGACGGAACATAGGAAGTACTCCCTCCGTCCCATTTATATTGACTCCTTTTTCATTTCGGTCCGTCCCATTTACATTGGTCCTTTTCCAAAAAAAGAAAAATAAAATATTTCCTCCGTCCCATAGGAAATGTCTTGTTTTCCTTTTTAAGTTGTCACATATAAAGTGTCTTGTTTATAAAAAAGTAAATAATGTATGGATCAAAAGTATAAAGTTAAAAATCAAACAATCTCTACCACAAAAATACAAATTTCTTAATCTCCGTGTCTTATAGAAAGAAGACACTTTCCATGGGACGGAAGGAGTACTACATTTTTCATATTTTATTATTTCTCTCACCTACTTTGTCATTCACTCTCTCAGCATTTCATTCATCTTCTCTCTTTTAATTTATCACTTATCCTAATTTCTTAATTCCGGGTAATACACAAGGGAGAAATATAAATTGTGTGATATAGAAACTTATCCGATTGAATGCCCAATTATGTGATCATTAAGTGTTGGCCACTTGATATGGATTTAACCCACTCTGTTTAATTAGATGGACGAAGAAGGAGAAAGAAGGTGGGTTTGTTTGGTAGAGCAATCTTGAAGAAGCTACAATCACATGGGCCTGCACCATACTTGTTTTAATTTGCCATTTATAGCCTGAATTTTAAGTCATAAATAAATACAACTGACTACATTAATCAATGCATAGGATCACTACAATTCATTAAAATCCACACCACTTTAAGGCCTACATAAAATAATTGAATAGTTTGACTATAACCATTACAAATATACTATGCCACGGTAAAAACATCTACAATCAATAATTGAAATACGTACTAAATAAATTCATCATACGGAAAATACTAACGGTAATAATTTGTACACTTCAATCGCTATGTATTCCAAAGAGAACAGTTTAGAATGTTTATTAGTTACATAAATGCGTTGTTTATTAGACGGAAGGAAAACACTAAATCACTATAGTAAGATACATATACATAAATTATTATTATTATTAGAAAATCGACACTAACGATGATTGAATATTAAATTAACCTCAATAATTACCATTTCCCTAAATTTTCTTTTAAAAAAACACTTATTTCATAATATCTCAAAATCAAAAATACAACATATATAATCAAATAAATGGCTTCCCCAAACACACATACACATACATACATACACACACACACATGTATATATGTACGTATAATGTACGTATTCATACATTAACACTACAGCTCTGGGAGAGCTGATACTTAACCCCATTACCAATAACGATACCCGTATTCTTACTATTCCCAAGCGGTATATAAGCCGGGCACGTGACGTGCAGGTGATACCGCCCCGATATGAACGACCCCACCTTCCACCTCACCCGGCCGTTGATCCTAACCACCAAGTTGATGGCGCCGCCGCTCTGGTCCTGCGCCAGTGCAA